>WSXT02116695.1:0-11055 GCA_011762715.2 Neuroterus valhalla | reverse complement strand
TCCAAGGCTTAAATAGTGCAACATTTGTTGACTTTTTCTGGGAAAATGTGACTTTTTTTAACTAGAGAAGATTGAACTTTATTAATTGAGAAGTTTTAAAGCTGAATGATTTTCGTTATATAATTTCAGATTAATAGCGACCATTGAAGTATTCTGAAAAAAATATCCATCCAAATTTGATACTACTTCTTCATTTCGAGGGCTTGGAGCCCTCCAAAGAAGGGCATTTAAAAAAAATGCAATTTCGATCAAAAACAACGAAAATTGAATGAATGTATATTGGAAGCATTTGTAATTGGAAATTTCGTTATTGCGTGAATTCGAATTTAAAGTTCTTATTTCTTCAATTTTTAACAAATAAAATCTTCAATACAAAAATATCTGAGTTTTATTAATTTCAAATTCGATGATTGAAAAATTAATAATTTCATGTTTCAACTATGCAATCCTAGCAATTATTGAAAGTTCAAGTTAGTGTTACAAATTATCTAATACATTAGTGGATACATTACACTTGTTAAATGTTTCTGCTTTTTAATTGAAATTAGTTTTTTTATAAACGATTTCCACGCCACAAAATGGTATTTTTGGTAAAAAAAGCTAGGTATACACTTTGAAAATGTTTCAAACAATTTGCTCCTTTCAGATTTGTTGGCATATTTTCAAACAAATATCACCATAGTTCGAACGAGATTTGCCATTTTTGAACAGTTCGAGGTTAGATCAACGTATCTCACAGGAAATAGTTATTTTGAATGAAGATTATTGAGTTTCAAAAAAGATTCCCAATTAAAAACAAGATTCTTCTATGTTAAGTCAGTATTTATCGTCATAAATTGTTTGTATTTTTAATAGAGAATTTCCAAATGCAGAGATAATTTACGATTCTCAACAGTTTTAGGTTATGTTGGTACGCTCCACATGAAGAGAGTACTTTCTAAACAATTTTCTAGACTAGAATATAAGAATTATTGGTACCAATTTCTAATGGTGTTTTTTTTTCTTTTTGAAATGAATTGCAATTGTTACGAAAAAGGCATTTGATCCACAAGGAAATTCGTAACTTCGCAATAAACTGCAAGTTACTTTGGAGTTCCCCATAAACAATTAGTATATTTCCAAACAAACTTCATTATTATTTGAACAAAATTCAGATTATTTGAACAATTCTTCATGATGTTATTGCTTTCCGTCAGAAATTGGTATTTTAAAAAAGAAAAAAATTCATTCTCAACAAGATTCACAACTGTTGAACAGTCGTAGACTTTAAAGTTATGTCAGAGTTTAAGTCAGAAATCGTTATAATCCCCTAAAGAATCATTATATTAAATGGGAAATCAAAAAATTTCCATACAATTGTAGGTTAGGCTTTTATCGAAGATATCGACTTAGATTCTTAGAAAGATTCAAATTTTTGGAACGATTCGAGGTTATTTGGGAATAAATTGTTATCCATGCTTTTAATTAATTGAATCGGTTATTCCGAACAATAAACATAAGGTTTAGCAGACAATTAACAATCTTACACATGATAAGTTACTGTTTTATACCGTAAAATTTGTATACTTTCTTCGTCAGAAATTCATATTGTTAACATGGGAGCGTTTCTTACCAGGAATTGGTAATTTTCATGAAAAAATATTAGATATGTAAATGATTTCAACAATTTATCTCTTTCAGTTTCTTTAGCATAGTTTTAAAGAATAATCTATATTGCTTGAAGAAGATTCATTTCTTACAACAGTTTCAGGTTACATTAACTTTTTTTACATAAAATAGTTATGATATAAAAATTAATAGGTTCCTAAGGAGATTCACAATGGTTAACGAGGTTCTCCTATTTTTGGTAAGTATTTGTTGTCCGAAATTGATTGTATTTTTAATCGAATATTTTCAAATACAGAGATAATTTGCAATTTTCAACAGCTTAAGGTTATGTTGGTATGTACTATCTGAAATGAATATTTTTTCCGAAAAAAGCTTAAGATTTGAATCTAAGGATTATTTTCGGCAAATCTGGATACTGCTTCGAAGTTTTGTATGAAGAATTTTTATTTTTAAACGAGAGTGATTATAATTAGAAAAAAATTTAGAATCTACGAAAAATTCTGGATTATATTAGTGTTATTTGCGAAGAATAAACTTTATTTTGGAAAGGATTCACAACTTTTTAAAAATTCCAGGTTATGTTGTTGTTTCACATAAGAAATTGGTAATATTTCTTTAAAAATCATTGGTCCTCATTGGAGACGGAAAATCTGCTTACAATTGTAGGTTAGACTACCGCTGTTTTCACCGGGAATATCGATTTACACTCCGGTGACGATTTACATTTTTGGATACAATTTAAGGTTATTTAAATGAAAATTGTTATCACTTTACCACAGAAATTAAATTTTCCAGTATCTTAAAACATTTGTTGCGAATTTTCTTCGTTTTTTTGGCCTTGCAAGGAATCAATTAAAAAATTTGGAATAACATGTAACGAGAACATTTTTATTTCTTGAATATTACAAGGGAAGAGAGAAAGTACAAAAAAGGCATGATTTGTTGAATTTAATTATAATATTAATCAATTAAATGAACATTTATTATCTCAGAGAGCACACAAATACAACAAAATTATATCTATTTTATTCTTCATTAACTTAGATGAATAAAAACTGTAGAAAAATAGTTTCTTCGTATCATTTTTCATATATCATTCCTCTGCTGGAATTATATTAACTGTGAGATTCTAAATGAAAAAAATTCTAATATAAAATATATGTTTATATTACTTCAGGCATTTCAAATTTGACTCGTTTGCAGGGTTGAAAACAAAACTTTGAATGGGAATAATCGAATTCAAAGTTTGGAAGCAACTTTTTTCCAAAACCATTTACAATAAGTAGAAATTCGTCATTCTCGTACCACTTATCCTTATTATAATGTATAACTATCTGATTTGTACCTCAACTCATATACATACCTACAATAAAAATGATAGAATTAAATAAAGTTGAAGTTTATTTACAAGTATATATTTATACTGTCAACAAATGTGAATTATCGAATTAATTCAATAATTAATTATTAATTAATCTTACAGCAATAGGATTTCAATTTTCAACCCTAGAATACAAAAATACAAAATCATGACATCTATATTTACAAATCTATCGACAGAGAAATTGAGATATGGAGAGGAATTAAAAATCTCTTTGATTCAAAATCCACATGCATTCCAGGGTCAAAAATAACATAGCAATATTCTTAGAACAAAAATAACTTATTAATTCGATTGATAATAAATACTGTAACCAGGAGTATTTTCAAACCATTTTTCACCCAATGAAGATTTTTTAATTCCCTTGATAGGGAGTACATTTTTGGTGAGCCTTTTTTCAATGGCAACTTCTATACGCTTCAGAGAGCAGGGAAAGTAAAAATTGATGATAGGGGAGTTCCATAAGATGAATCAAAATTATTTTTAGAAACCTAAAAGAATAAGCAGCGTTATCGAGAAAAGAAAAAAGTTGTTTTTTGTTCTTGAAAGCCATTGAGAGATATTTATACAATCAGAACAATGTTTATAAACATCTCAAATTCAAAAATATCAATTTCACATAATTCAAATGGTTTGAATTTTCCCGCAAATAATGACGTCATAAGATATAGCCAATCGTTGCTCTCAGCCCAAAATGCCGCGAGCAGGCTCATATTCCAAACTCCCTTTCAAAGAAACAGATGTTTAGAAGTCAATAAAAAGGTTTTTCTGCTTGAAAATTACTTGTCAATGACTATCAGAATATCTCTCAATCTCATTTTACGAACCACCTGCATTTGCGGAGATTGTTTGAAAATATAAAAAGATAACATCTCATATCATAATGTCGAATTCGAAAAGAGAATGTTTACAGGAATTAGATAGACTCAAATACTAAATATTCGAGAAGAAATTATATGAATAATCAGTCAATCGTAGATTTAATCCAGGCTAAATTTGATGAGATCTTGTCATAAAGTCGAGGTCTTTCAGTTCCAGGTTTGGAGCAAGCTATTCTCCAACTGCTAACTCCTGCCAAAGCCCATCTTCGATTGTCTCCCAGCAAGCAAAGCATTGGACTTCCTGCCACTTCCTCTTCCTATGAAATTAATTTTTTTCTGAATTAATTTTTTAACAAAAAAAAATATAATAAATCTAATTTCAGAGAAAATTTTCTTTAACACTAAGCCGCACTCCTACCACCATTCACACATTTTCCGACTCCTGGAGATTCCAAAGATTTCTTGAGATTTTTCAGAGTTTTAAAAATTTTTGGAGGAGTTCCAAAACATATTAAAAATCTCAAGATAATTTACGGGATTTTGAGGTATTATATATACGATAATAATACTTTTTTAATGTACTGTATTTCTACAGATTTCCAGGGATCTCATAGGATTTTGAAGAAAATAGGGCATTAAAGAAAATTTGAAGATTGCAGAAAATTTTCCTAGTTTTTGCAAGATTTCAGTAATTGTTGAAGAATTTGAGGAATTTCGAGTAACTTTGTTAGGTCTTATGTGTTTTTATGGGATTCCAGATGATTTGAAAAATCTTATCGTTCCTAAAAGACTTTTTTCTTACTGTTCTTTGAGAGAAGGAAGAACAAGAAAGAAGGAGAATAAAAAACAAACTTTTCCCTACCTCAATGATGGATTCATTTCAGAGAAACTTATAGTCCATTTTGGGATAGAAGAAATAATTAAAAAAAATTAAAGTATTAATAAATGATACATTATTTCAAAAAGATTTTAATTATTTTTTTTGTAGTATTGGCGATTGTATTTTGCCAAGACTTGGCCCAATAATGGTCCAACATTGGCCGCCCGAGTCTTGGTAAGGGCGTAGACACCCCAACCTTTCCCAACGCTGGACCAATACCGGTCGACAATATTTTCCCAATATGGCAGCCGGTATTGGTCCAATCGTGCGCCAATGGTAAGGTCTCGGCAGTTTCCCTCTGGGTAGATTTCGAAAGTATTTATCAGATTTTATTAACAGATTTCAAGATGCTTTATGGGATTGGACTCAATTTTTGTGATGTTGCTAGAGACCCTACAAGATAGAAGGGATGTTCGAAATGTCATGGGGTTTTGAGGAATTTTCAAGAGTTTGGAAAATTTCAAGAGAATATATGGAATATACAAATTTCATAATTGTTAAATGTTTGGAAAGACTTTAAGAAGTTTCGAGAGATTCATAGGACTCCAATAGAATTTCGAGAATATCTATGGATTCGAAAAATTTCGAGGGATTTCTAGAGGCATTATCAGATTTTATAGGATTTCACGGGATTTAAAAGGAGTGAGAAGATGTTATGATTTTGGAAAGTTTAGTTTAGAAAATCACAAAAGATCAAATGGAATATAGAGATTCCAACATATTCATGGGATTTGAGAAACTCCGAAGAATATATCCAGCATGTCAATAATATATTCAAAAGATTTCAAGATATTACAAAAGATTTGAAAATATTACAACAGATTTTAAGGGAACTTTGAAGAATAGATATTTAAAGGCTTTTCTAGAGATTCCTAAAAATTTTCATAGATTTTAGAAAACGTAAGGAATTCCGAGGGATTCATATGATTTTAATGGAAACTCTAAAATATCAATGGATTCCGAAAGTCTTCAATTTACAGATTTCAAGATGTGTTTTGGGATTCGACTTTATTCTTGTGAAATCACCAAAAACCCTATAAGATTGAAGGGATGTTTGAAATATCTTAAAATGTATAGGACTTTAATAGAATTTCGAGAATATCAATGAATTCGAAGGATTGAAAGGTATTCTGAGGGGATTCATCAGATTTAATTGGATTTTACAGAATAATAAGGCTACAAAGGACTACAAAGATTGTATGATTTTTTAAAGAATTTTGGAGCATGTTTTATGGGATTTTATTTGTTTTTTCTGAGATTTCTAGAGATTCCACAGGATTTGAGGGATGTTAAAATGTCATTGGATTTCGAAGGATTTCGGAGTTTCGAAAATCACAAAAGATATAATGGGATATAGAGATTCCAACATATTCACTGGTTTTGAGAAACGTCCAAAAAAGCCAGCATTTCAATACTATTCGAAAGATTTCAACAGATTTCAGAAATTTTAAGGTATTCTGAACGATGCTTCGGATTTTGATAGAAATTACAAAATCTCAATGGAGTTCAAAAGTCCTCATCGGATTGTTCAAGATTTCAAAGGAATGCAGAGGACTTTAAAGTTTTAACCATTCGGGAATGAATTCCCAAATATGTTGCAGATTGCAGAAGTTTCATGGGATTTTATTCTATTTTGTGGAATTACCAGAGATCCCACAAGATTAAAGGGATTTTGCACATTTTATCGGATTCCAAAGGATTTTCAAGAGTTCCGAAAATCTCTTAGGAATCAATGGAATATAGAAATTTCAAAATTGTGTAGGGTTTTGGAATACTTCAAAAAGGTATAAAATATATCAATGATATAAAAGAGATTCCCAAAGATTTCTACAGACTTCAGAAATCTCAAGTCATTTTGAGGGATTCATAGGTTTCAATAGGAATTCTAAGAAATCTATGGGTTTCGAGGATTTCAGACAAATTCAAGGGGCTTCATCAGATTTTATATGATTTTATGGGATTTGAGAAGACTTCAACGATTCACGAGCTTTCCTAAAAATTACAGTTGATGTGTATCTGATTCGAAAAATAGTAAATTGTTTGATTATTATGCTACTTTTTTTTCAAAATTTATTCTTCTCTGGACTCTATTTCAAACTTTTTGACTAAGTGGGATTTCAGTCAAATAATGTTTAAAGGAGGTCATCAACACTCTGAACGAAAGAAGGAAGGAGAAAAGAAAAGGAAAGTGAATTCGGAAGGAACATCAAGAATGAGAATCTAGAAAGTATAAAAGAAGAAGGAGTAGGCGATATTTAAAAAAAAATTAGAGGAGATGATTGAGAAGATAGGAGAGGATATGAGATAAATAGAGGAGAGAGAGATAGTAAGAGGAGGATGGTGGAAGGAGGAATATAAGGATTTTATAAAAAGAAGATGAAAGAAAGTGCAAAAGAAGAGTGGAAAGGGTAGATTGACAAGAGGAAGTACACTATACAAAACTGAAAGTATGAGGGAATGTCCGACGAGGAAAGGCATATGGAGAAGGAAAGGTATATGGATAAGGTAGAGAAAGCAGTACAGGAAGGAAAGGTATAGGAGGTAAAAAGGAGTACAGGAAGAAGGATGGGAGTTAATAATGGTATGAAAATGAATGTGTGGACGGAGTACTTTAGAAGATTGCTGAGGGGGTGGATGGGGGGGGGGGGGTATACTATCTTTTTGAAAATTAAACAACCTACATTTCTCCTGGAAATACAAGGTTTAGGATGGAGTCTAGAGGTAAGAAAAATTCTATTTATCATGAATAAATTTTGTAATTTCAGTCTACTTACATTACAATCGTCCATGGAATATTCCGCTTCCGTACAAATACTATTAACAGAGGCAATGCTGATATTTTCGCACCTTTCCATTTTACTGTGCTTTAATTGCACTCTTTGTAAAATTTCACCTGAAAAAAAATTGATTCATTTTTAAAAGGAGATAATTATTTTGTTTGATGCTTTAAAATAATGATCCAGGACGCATGAAAAATCCCAGAAAATAAGATTCCCAATCGAGAAATTTCGCAGGAATGAATAATGGGATAATAAATGAAACTGTATGCTGTTGAATTTGATTGACTTTTTTAGTTTTGTATTTATCTGAAAACTTGCAGTTTAACGAAATTCTGGATTTGTTCTTGCATTTTCATAAAAATTAGTCCGATTTAGTGCTCATTCAAATGAGTTGGTACCTTTGAAGAATCCATTAATTGAATGATTCATTGTATCGCGAAGAGAATAGTAAATAATGAGATTTAAAATATTGTATCAGAGAATAAGTCGAGCCTAATTGCATCAATAAACGAACTGTTCATTGTGGAGTAAAATCGATGAGTTCAATAACAAATTCAGATGATTGCATCATTGCAAAGGAAAGTAATTATTATTCATGATGGGAGAAATGTAATCAGTTTGGGTCGAAATGAGAAAATTATTGACATTCTATTAATTAATAAAATTAATAAACGCTTTCCACGTTGGCGTTAGCAAAATATGTCTAGGATCAACCGGATTGCTAAACTTCGAACAAAAAGAGCAAATATGAATTTTCAACAAAAAAGTTAGTTTTTAACAAAACATTTGATTTTTCAAGCATAATTGTAATATTTTTCCAAAAGACGTATTTATGAACAAATACTAAAGAATCTAAATGCCTAAATAAATGATCAAAAAAAATGCATTTTTGATCAAACAGTTACATTTTTATACCAGAAGAAAACTTTTTTTTACGAAGCATTCAAAACAATAAATTTTATTTTCAACACCACTTCAAGTTGAATTTTCAACTGAAGAGATCAATTTTTTAAGGGAAGAATCGAAGTTTTCACGACATATTTGAATTTTTCATCAAATAGTTGAACTTTTAATTGAACGGAAAACAATTTTCAATGCTAAATAAAGTCGTTTAATCTTAAAGTGGAAAAATTATTTTCAATTGAAAAAAAAAACGATTTTTTCTACGAAATAAGCAGATTCCAAATCAAAGAGATGAATCCCCAATAGAAAGTTGGATCTGAAATTTGGATCAAGAAATGAAAAATTTTTAACCAAAAACAAGAACTTTTCAACAAATGATTGCGGAATCCTCAATCAAAAAGATGATTTTTGTACCAGAAAGATACATTTTTTATAAATAGAGAAAATTTTTTGACAAAATACACAAATTTTTATCAAATAGTTGAATTTTCCACTACGAAAAATTAATTTTCACCAATAAATGGAATATTCAAATTTACAGTTGGAAACATTATTGTTATTGAGAGATGTAACGAATTTTCACGTCCAATTTTTCCTTGAATTTCTTCCCAATCTGTGTTGGATGTTTTCTTTTTTGAGTTGAAAATTCACCTGATTCGTTGAAAATAGTTCTTTTTATGTTGAAAATAAAAAATTTCTTCAAAAATTTTGATGTTTTTAAAAAAATCGGCCTCGAACAGATTAATTTTTAAACATGACAGTTGCATTTCGAATCTGTTGGGTTAAGGATTGAACAATTTTGTTTGAAATTCACTTATTGTTCAAAGTAGAACTAATTTGCTGGAGATCAACCTTTCTTGAATTCTAGATTCATCCTATTATTTGAAAATTCATATTTCTGATCCAAGATTGAAATATGCAATTAGAAATTTGTTTTCTTATTGTGCAACATTATCTTTTTGACTGAAATAGCATATAAAACTATTATATTTATAGTTGAAAATTAATCTTCCTTAGTCGGAAATTTAACTATTTGGTTAAGAATTTGTCTCCATTTATAGGAAATTAATCTCTTTGGTAGGAGACTATGCAATTATTTGTTGAAAAGTAATTCTTTTTGATTGAAAATTTAAATTTTTCTATGAAAATTTGTCTTTTTGGTCCGAAAAAAAATCTTCAAGTTGGGAATTTCAGTTTTGTTGAAAGATGAAATGTTGCAAGTTAGAAACTTTGTTAAATATTAATTTTTTAGTTCATGAATTCATTATTTAAGGTGAAAATTTATCTCTTCTATGGTTGGAACTCCACCTAGTATTGGTAAAGAATGACTCTTTTTTGCCAAAAAAATTCATTATTTGTTTGCTAATTAATTGGATTTGTTAAAAATTCAACAATTTCTAAAGAAATCATTCTATTCGTCTGAAATTCCGTCTATAAGGGTTTGAAGTTCGACTATTTTGGTAGGAAATTCTATTTCTCATTAAAAATGAATTTTTTATGTTGAAAATTTATATTTGGGCACTAAGCAAAGAATTTGTTGTGCAAAGAACCAGAATCTTGGCTTCGTTTTTCAACAGTTTGGTTGATTTCTTTCTCTACCAACTAAAAATTCATTTCTTTTGTTGATGATTCCTCTTTTACAGTTAGGAATTCTTGAAAATTTGTCTTTGCACGTAAAAAGTTTATGAAAATGTAACTGTTTCCTCGAAAATTCGCTATTTTTTTGTTCGAAATCAATTATTCAACTAAAAATTCAACTATTTCATTTATGGGAAAAAATTCATCCTTTCTAATAGAGAATCGAACATTTTCATCTTCTTAGTTGGAAAAAAAGTTTTGTTTCCAAATGTTTTGTAGCAATTTTTTTTTGAGTTGGAAATTCAATTCATTTGTTAGAAATTAGGTTTTTCTTTTTGGTGCAAAGTTTCCGTGTTTTGTAAGAAATTTATATTTTGGCAAATAGTTAGATTTTTAATGAGACATGAATTTTCAAATAGTTCGATGAATCTAATATTAAGAAAACTGAATTTTTAAAAAAGTAGTTTAACTTTCAATCAAGCAGTTCAATTTTCAGCAAAATAGTTAAACTCTCACCCAAAACAATTTAATTTTGAAACCTGACCAATCTCTTACAAAAAAAGGAATTTTGAACAAAAATATTGATTTCCAATCTAAAAATAGCAATTTACCACAAAACAGTTGAATTTTCCACCCATAAAAAGAAAATTTTTAACAAAACAGTTGAATTTTTTACCGAAAAGGATGACTTCTTAACAGAAAAAAAAATAGTCAGTTACTAGTAACTAGTTACTTTCATCAAGTAACATTCCAATCACTGCCATAAAACAATTAAAAATTTTGGCTTACACAAAAATAATGTTTTTTTTTCAAGCAACTTCTGCTAACTAAAAATAGAAGACATTCATCAATCAAGAAAAAATAAATTATACTTTTTCAGGATTCTAGTACACTGTTTTTACATACAGCTCCAATTTCCAGAGCTGGCTTTAGGGTAGTTCAATGCGTTCCGTCGAACAGGGCGCCAGAAAATAGGGGGGGGGGGGGGGAAGAAAATTACATGAGAAGGTGGGGCGTAACAAGGTAGCCCGCGGCGGGGGGCCATTTTCCACTTTCGAACTGGGAGCGGGCCCCGTCAATTTGCGTCCCCTTCCGCCCACCCCA
>WSXT02116684.1:0-11055 GCA_011762715.2 Neuroterus valhalla | reverse complement strand
CTTACGATCAGTGACGAGCATGGTTTCGGGCTGACACTGCAGCGCTTTGAAGCGTACCACACCGTGACAATTTTCTCTCGTAAGCGATACGAATACGACCAAACGAAGCATCCTTGGTGTCGTGAATTCTGTGATCGGGCGCGTCTTATATTTTTTTGCGTGTAGACCACGCCACATATGTAGAACCATGTTCCCGAAGAATTCGTGGAAGTACCTATCAAATATAAAAAATATTTCAAATTTTACACATTGAAAATATCTCGAAAAATTATTCTCTAATTTCTATTTCATTTCTATTAAATTAGGCGCAGAAATTTACTTGAAATAAAATGATAAACAGTGATTCATTAGTTCAATCATTTTTCGCGATGAACATTTTTCAAACTTTGAAATAGGGAATATTCAACTCTTTAATAGGTGATAATCAGTTTCAAAATATAATTATTGGGCGGAAGTGCTAATAGACACCTTAGCGCTGGAGAGACCTACAAATACCTGGTCGTGCCTGAGAGCCACATTCAGGATACAAAATCGCGACTAACATGCTTCCCGTCCCCGTTCTACTCTATTTGTTTGGAGCGGTCAACTCTTCCGTTCCACGCTTGTACACCGCAAGTCGTAAAGGCGGACGCGGCCTCCTCAATCTCCAGTGCCTCGACAACCAAATTATCCTAAGTACTGCTCACATCATGGCAAACGGTAGAGATCCTCTCCTGTCAATGATCAGACGCCTTACTTCTAAAAGCACAGGTGAAGAAAGCGGAGGCTAGAAACTTCCTAAAACAACATGAAGACAACGAGATGCACGATATTTAAAAAAAAATTGTCAACGTTCGCTCCCCTACAATCATCTAATCCTAATTCAAGCACGGAAAGTTCCATTTTCGCGTGTCAGGACGTCATTCCCACCTTGGTATATGGTAGCCGCATCCCTACAGGCACAATGCGGCCTTAGGAGTGTTCTACTACCATCTTTGACAATGTTATGATGTTGGCTGCGACTCTGCCCTGCCGAATGCTCTAAGGGAGATAAAGTCACATGAAAAGAGAGAGAGTGCCGAATTTACTGAACTACATGTTCCCGACAGAACTTCGTATGGAACACTCAATATCTGACATCTTACTCCTTGAGAAACAGGAACGAAGCTTGTTCGTGATCGAATTTTTGGCTTCGGTCTACTACAACATCACAGTCAAGGAAATAAAGAAGAAGGAGAGATATCGAGGCCTCAAAAGGCAGCTGCAGCGACTCTACCAAAAATATTTGGTTGAAATGATTGTCCTTGTCATCGGTAGTCTCGGATGTGCGATGCCTCTAAATGTTCGTGCCAGAGACCAGTCATTCTTAGGTTGCTCTGTTTCCTGAAGACAGACGATGATTTCACTAGCCGTTCACTGTGATCTCATCGTGGCATGTGGCCACTTATCTCACGGTCGTGAGACGTAAGAAAGAACAAAACTTAAAATATTATTCTAAAGTCAGACTCTCGTCAAAAGTGCCCTATTTCTGAATGATTACTTAAATAAATTTGTCAAATTCTAGTATTTACCTTTAAGCAACTGGATGGCGACAAAATTATTTGTTCTGATGGGTTACGAGCTGGATAATTTTCTTCTCCAGGATTGAGAATGAGAGACAAGAGTGGTGATGATTTAAGATCAGTCAATGCCTGCATCATATTCAATGAAGCAAGTAAATCAGTTATTACATGAAGGCCCAAAACTTCAGACGTATAGATGTTGAATTCCAAAAACTTTGTCGTTATCGCACAGATTACTAAAGGAATAACAGTAATTTTAAGGGGCATCAATTTCGTAGGATACATTTTATGAAACATGAAGAACTTTTCTTAACTACCTAATAAGTTCCACCATATGTGACCTGCTCCGAGGAAAGAGCTGAGAACTAGAAATGTTGCTTTCCGACCCATCTTTACGATTATTTTTAATCAATAGAGAAATGTCGAAGAATTTTTCTGTCAACGCCATTGCAAAGAAGAAAACTTGTACTTTCTGGAACTGCGAGAAACGAAAAATCGATTTTTTGACGCTTAGGGCCCTTTCCTCGGAGCTTTACACATTCATAGTTCTTTATCCTGAGCAGCTTTAAAATTTGAATAACATGCGCTTTATTTTGTATAAAACAGTATTCAACACATATTTACCTTGGGTGCAATTGTTTTCCAGATTTGTTGTGGTTACATTTTTAACGTAACCAATAACTATGTATATATGACGATCTCTAGAAATTTTTAGATGGACGAGATTTCCAGTTGAAGGAACTTTGTATGAGCTTGAGTTAGAAACTTTCAAGTATAGATAGAAAGCTAACATACAATAATTGGTTCCATGGATCATGATCTTTGACGCCGAGTTTTTCACTACGTCACATTTTTCAAATCTGTTAAGTAAAGCGTAAATTATTCATGAATCTACTTAAGGGCTGTACTTAAAGTATGCTCCGCTGCTGCGACAAACTACACACTCGCCGGAAATTGCTGCCTTTTCCCCTTGGCACGCAATGTACTATTTTTTCTGTGGATTCCACGTAAAAGTCAAATGATTCATAATAAAAGTACGCTGCATAATCTGCAAAAATGAAAGAAAATTTATTCCAACTTTAATATCACCGCAAAAAGATCCTTTTAAAATTGACATATTAATATTTTTTCTCTAAAAGAAACTACAATCGTCGAGAAAATTTGAGTCATCTAGCTCTGAAGCTTGAGAACTCAGCCAAAAATAAAACTAGCGTAATAAGCGAATGGTACCCTCGTGAAAATAAGATATCAAGATCTTGAGTGAAAATACACACACACACACACACACACACACACACACACACACCTGTCTAACCAAATTTTTATTTATTGGAAAAAAATTAACTAATTAGATCATTTTTTTATTTTATTTATTTTATTTTTGAATTAATTTTTATTTTATTTTATTTTTTTTATTTATTCATTTTATTCTTCATATTTTGTATATATACTTATACATATATACTTATACAAGAACTTGTATAAGTTCTCGTACAAGAACTTATCCATGATGGTAACTATGTGAAACGGAACCCGCTTGTAAGAACTTCCATAAGAACTTACTATGGCTCTTTTGATATTTCTTGCGCAATTTCTTGTATAAGTTCTTACTCAAGATCTTGATCTCTTATTTTCACGAGGGTAATTCCGAAGCTCTAATTGATCTACGTGAATTGGCTTAGAATCAGTGATCTAAAACTCTTTTTGTGCCTAACAGACCAAAAGAAGTAATTTAAGTAAGGATTTTGGACACAATTTGCAAGAGTCAAGTTTAGTAGCACTATTTTCTATTGAAGATGATAAGTGAAAAATCTAAAAGAATTCATGGAGATTCCTTGAACATTTATGAATAAATTTCTGTAGACAAAATAAAAAAATATTTCAAATTGTTATCCTAGATTGAAAACAACAAGCATACTACTACCTTTGAAAAAATATGCAATTTCTCTTTTCCATTGTAAAAATCGCGATTTTTCGAGACAGTTATTTACATTGGAAAGAAAGTGTTAAGGTACCAGCGAGATGCCTGTTTCCCGAAGAATTTTCAGAACCACATGTTATGGAAAAGCAAGAGCAATCAATCCTCCAGAGAAAACGGCACCTCGCTGGTTTTCCACACTTGCTTTCCGATGAAAGAAACTGTCCAAAAAAATCGCGATTCCCACAAAGAAAAAAGGAATTGCATATTCTTCGGAAACAGTGAATAATTACAGAGGCTTTACGTAACAGTTTAAAGTTGTAATCAGATAAATATCTTGACTAGAGGAGAAATGAAGTGCTTGTATATTTTCTCAATTAAGGCCAACTTTTTTTTTTTTTTACTTTTTCCAGTATGCAAAGCACAAAAGAATTTGCAGATCATTAATTGTAAGCATATTCACGTGGAACAATTTGAGCTTCGAAATGACTATTTACTTATTACGCTCACACAGTTATGGGATAAGTTCTCTAGCTTCAAAGCCAGATGAATCGACTTTTTTCGCTGAGTAGAACAGAAGTAAAGATGTAAAAAAAAAATCATATATCTTTACATTTAGTGAAATAAAACCATGTAGAGTTCTTGAATAAGCTTCCTTCTTCTACAGGGGATTTATTACATCTTCACTCATATGTTGACTGTTTTATGTTTCAAATGCAAGAGGAGTGCTTTATATGCATGAAAGTTAGTGTTGGATAGAGTACCTAGAATTAAAATACGTCGACTTCAAAAGGTTTTAACTGTGGTCATATCATGATTAGAAAAAATATTTTCATTCGTTTTGCAGAGACTTTAGTGCGTTATCATTCTTAATAAGCCGAGTTCCATGTCGAATCAACAGAGGAAAAGGGATTTGAAAGAACTCCAATTTTTGAACCATATTTAACTGTTTAAGCTAGACACGTGTAATTTTTGGAAATTCTACAAAAAAATAAAAACTAGCAGTACACTGGAACGCTAATGTAAATTCTGCTGATTCATGTTGCTCCCTGAATTTCGGTCGTAAAAAAGAGGTCCAAAGTGTTGAAGTAGTGAGGGAGGTGCAGTGAGTACAGCGAAGTAGGGAAATTCCGTAGCCACTAGGCGGGCAGTTTCAACACTCGCGTGTATATTTTGCATTTCTCTTTTGGAATTCGTGCGGAAAATTCTCTCCTCATCAATCAGTCTTCATTATCATGAAAGGTTCATCCTATAGGATTACAAAAATCTACATTTGTACGAAATACAGTTAATTCATATGATGTATTCCTGCTGGAAATAGTCAACGTTGCCCTAACTGTTTACGTTGGAGTGAACCACGCTTCAAGCAAGAGCCATTGTAGACCATGTCCGAAAAAATTCTTCTTATCAAGATTATAGTGTTGTTGCATAGTACGTCGTGTAAAACTTCAGAAATGTGGGTCACACTCTTTTGATTTTTTTCCCTTCAATTGTTGTCTACGATTCCGGTATTTGAGGATTTCTGATTGATTTGCACGGAAATTGTTTGATTCTGCTCGTAAAGTAAAAACTTCAATTTTTAAAAGGTTAACTATTCAGATGAGTTTTCAAGCTTCTTATAGCAACCCCTCATGTTCATACTTTCGCACGTTACAACCTAACGCTACCACACGAAATTCTCAGTGTTGCCGTGGCAACACTTGCCTTGTAACGCAAACTTCACGTCGTATTAATAAAAAATTGACAACATTTTATTTACGTTATTGCAAAAATTTCAACGCCCGGGCGAAAAAAAAACAAAAAAAAAGTGCCTAAATGAAAAGCGATAGCCTCGCTAACACTTCGCAGGCTACGAGCCGCCATTTCACGCCATTTTCAATGTTCTTTTTGTGAAAAATTATATATGTGGCAAGGGGCTCAAACCTCGCCGATTCACCCCTTTCCACGTAATCTACTGTTAATCTATATGTTTGAAAAATAGACAATCATTCACAGGTTGAAATTTATAAAAAATGAGGCGAGCTGTTAAAAAAAATAAAGTTTGCTGTCAAACTCGATGACCTTATGATAATCCAATGATTTTTTTCTCTCTCACTTCCTGAGAATTCCGAAAAAAAAACTGAAAAAAATAATCGCGGAATAGTAGAGCCGAAAGTAAAAAAAAAAAAAACATAACCCCCATGATAACTCCTCCAGGCATTTCCAGATTCGAATAATCCGATATGAACGGTCATGCAGTTGTGAAAAGTAATAGTGGGGTGAAGTGAGAAAATGAACATTTAGACTCTTTGATCAAACAGTTGAAGTTGAAAAAACAACTAGGCTCTATTCTTCCAGATTGCCTTTGATCGCGGGATCGCCGGTTCATGTAACTTTTCTTTCGACACTTGTCGGCACCAAGATGAAGCAGAAGTCAGTTTTCAACATGAAGTATTCTGAACCACCAACCAAGTCGCTACGAAACTGACAAACTCGGCAGCGTTTACAACACCTCCCGCTCGTACCCTGAGACTTCCTTATCCACGACAGAGATTCTAGAAAGGACATGAATCGCTTAAACAAAAGGGGAGACTGCAGCGTTCATACACTATTTATCAACCTTGGCGGAGTTTTCTGATGTTCAAAGTTTTGGTATGCAAAAATTTATGCACTTAATAACTAAACTATTATTAAAACATGTTCCAGAATAAGAGCGCATTCCAAACTTACGAAAAATGTTTCATAACAGTCGCTAGACCCTTCTTTACTTTATGTGCAATATCTAATATCAAATGAGACTTCAGTACTTCATAGTATTGCTCGTAACTCTCATAGCTTTTCAAAATTGGACATCTCTTCCCAGTTGTACGAATCTGTGAAAAAAGGAAACAATTTTGTAAGTCACTTTGACTGTCCAAAACATTTTAATTAATATTCAATTTTCTAAGTATTTCATAAATGTAAATGAAGGAATGAAAATAATAACTTGCCTGAAATTCAACAGGATTCCATTCAAGAATTTGAGATATTAGTTCATCAGATTTTGTTTCCGAGGTAGATCCTTTTTCACCTGATATTGGAGTACCAGTTTCTTTAGTTTCTGTTGTCCTATTGTCTGGACATTTCAAAGCAGGTTTCGATAGTTCTACATTAAATTTGTCTAAAGCAAGTTCAATATCTTGTAGTGTTAGCTGTCTTTCTACTGATGTTATCGAATTTTCGGCTGGAGACTTGGGAATGTTACGAATACTTTGAGTAATCAAATTTTGTGCATCAGATTGACTCCTGCACAGATTTGAATCTAATCTTATTCCTTTCGTATTTCTTTGGAACAGCAAGGGGATCATTTGATGTTTTGATAAAACCTTCCTCTGGGTTTATAAAATTTTCATTGTAATCTGCGAAACCGTTAACAATCGCTGTTTTTGATTCACACATCAGAGGTTCATCTTCAGTATCTGTCGCACCTTCTGAATTAAAGCATTCGTCACCCCCTAATTTATGCTCGGCTAATGCTTTCACACGAACATTTTCTGAGCTGGAATCTCTTATGTCAAGCTCAATCAGTTCCAAGATCCTGGTTTCTGGTGTATCCCCAAGATCATTAGCTACAGTAGTAGCTTCACTTATATCTGAGTCAAGATGAATTACATCACAATGTGAACTTTCAAGAGATTCTTTTGAAGTGAGGAGATATTCATCAATCATTTCATGTATATCCAGTGGTAGTTCCTCTTCAATATCTGTTGCATCATCCGAATCCAAAACTACAGGACAAGAGTTGATATTACGATCTGGAATTTCATCAGTGTCGCTGATAAAAGTAGAATCGTCTTCATAGTTAAAATATTCCAATGGATCGCTTCCTCCAGGAAGTTTTGTTGCACCATTGTCATTGTCAAGAAGCACTTTGAAATTATTCGTGAAATCTTTTCCTTCTTTAACTGGAAGCTTATTTCTACTTGATTCTTCGATTTCATAAGTATCTTCTTCATCTACACTTAGCATGTAAATCTTATCCAAATTTATGGTATTATTTGTATCAGTGTCACTTCCTGACAACTCGCTAATCGCAGGACGTTCTTGAGATATGGAAGGCTTTTCATGAATATTGTAATTTCTTGATTGGTTTTCTTCAATAAAATCTGGTGCTTCGAAAAAAGAGGGAATTTGCTGAACTCCTGTTGTTAGTCCATTGTAACTAGATTGAGGAATAGAGCAGCCTATATTGTATGTGAACGTTGTTGATCCAAAGTCCTTCGCCAAGGAAACTCTTGTGGGCATAACTTGTTTGTAATCTAGAAGAATACATTGAAAAAATGTTTGCTATTAAATTTCAGTTCAATAATTCAGCTTTTCAGACAGTAGGAATCATAGAATTTTCAATGTAGAGCCTTCCAGAATCGGAATCAATCAATAATAATCTCCTGCTATTTTTCAAATATTCCTCGGCCGAATATAATGTTGGTACTCTTGAAACTTTCAAAAAAAGGGTGGTAGAGCTAGCTCGTCATCGATCCAGAACCGCCACCGGTGGAAACTCATTAAAGATTATTATGATCAGAAAAGACGTCAGAGAAGATTTTTTTACTCTTTTTTGCTTTCAGATGGCCAATATTACAAATCTCCAAGAACTAACTATCATTGAAACATACTGACCCCCCGCGATCAAAATTATCTAGAAGTGTGGGGAACAACTTCAAACAATGTGAAGGTTTTTCCGAAATTTGAAATCATTGCTTCGATCTTTTAAACTTGACCTTTTTACCATTCAATTCGAAAACTAAACTTCTACAAAAATGTACGTAGAAAACTACACATATATGTCTATAAAACTCATCAAAACATGATTTTCAGAAAATACCTACGGGAAATTTTTTAGCTCTGTTTAGGCCCCCTGATGCCCACGATTACAAGTGATATATCTGATGCTTTTACGACGATCCGTGATATTTAAAGGAGGTGTTCCGAGTTTCGATCGTGTACAGAACTACAGATTTTGCTGTCGTTTCGCGAACTTTGCAGTTCACATCTTCAGGGCTGACCTGAAACTGAGGTTTCAGGTTATGTTGTTCTCATATTGTTACACAATTAAATTTCTCTGAAATCATTTTCCATTACACTCCTCGAAACAACAGCTCCCGGCTATGCAAAAAAAGCTAACTCCACACCACTTTATTTTAACTATGATGTTTATCCGTTCCTAAGTTCAGTAATCTTAAGTGCATTTGAATGTTCGCGCGCCAGCCACGACCTTCGACGAATCGATGCATCGATAGGTCGATTAGTAGAAGCACATGCCGCAGCACTGCAGCACTGACTCCCAGCCAGCTGAGGCAGTCGCTTTGCGTGAGGCCATGAGCACATTGTCAGTAGTTTCAGTACTGATCCGGTCACCGCCCGGTAACGTGGCTCTTTGACTTCCACAAGTTTTTTATATGTCGAAGTGGCATCGAATAGAGAATAAATTGCTATTGATTCCTTAGCAACCGGGAAACTACCCGGGACTCTACCTGGAAGATTTGGGACTCTTTTCTCTCTCGTATTTTCTCCTTTTTCTTGTTGCTTTGCTTGTTTCTTTTTCTCGTTCTCCTACCTGCTCGGTTCTCTGTTAGGAGGATCTGGGCCTCTTTTTGTACATTACTTTCTCGGTCCTCTGCTTAGAAGATCTGGGACTCGCTTTCTTTTCTCTCGGTCCTCTGACAAGAGGATCTGGGATCTTTTTCTCGTTCGCTCTCTTTTCTATGTACTCTACCTAGAGGATCTGGAACGTTTTTCAACTATTTTCTCGGCCTCTGTCAAGAGGATCTGAGACTTTTCTTCTCTCTCTCGGTACTCTATCTCGAAGATCTGGGACTTTCTTTCTTTTCTGTCGGTCCTCTGACAAGAGGATCTGGGATCTTTTCCTTGTTTGCTCTCTTTTCTCGGTCCTCTACCTAGAGGATCTGGGACGTTTTTCAACTATTTTCTCGGGCCTCTGTCAAGAGGATCTGGGACTTTCTTCTCTCTCTCTCTCGGTCCTCTGAAAAGAGGATCTGGGATCCCCTTCTTCTCCCTCTCAGTCCTCTGCCTCTTTTACTTGGTCCTCGGTAACGAGGATCTGGGATCCCCTTCTTCTCCCTCTATGTCCTCTGTAAAGAGGATCTGGGATCTTCTTCTCCCTCTTGGTCCTCTGTGAAGAGGATCTGGGATCTTGTTTCTCCACTTTCTCGGTCCTGTGTCAAGAGGATCTGAGAACCCTTTTTCCCAGTCAGCGATTGGAAGAAAATTTACCATCCGAGATGCCCCCCCCCAGTCCGCCCCTAGTCGGCTCCCATGTAATTGATGAGGCTATCTGGCTTCACTTGTTTAATCTTTGTTGAACAGATTAGGAAATTTCTTATCAATATATGCTCTCTACGATGCCTGTGATTGATCAAAGGCCCCACTGTGAGAAATCATCGAACCATTGTCCCTATTGATGTGTCATTTCTATTTGTTCTCCAATACCTTGGATGAAGGGTAGGACGGAAGTCGCTTTTCTTTCTCTTACTTTAGTAGGTCGTGTTGACCTGATGTTCCTGTCTTATTTCCGGATTGCTTAAAAAATTGGTTTGTTAGTGTAATCGTTTTGTATTAGGGGTTTATTTAAAGTTTTGTAATTCCTTTTGTAAGTTATCTTTATCCGTTATGGAGACAGCTCTGCGAACGAGGGATTTGATGACTGGCTGCTTTTGGGATGGGTGGTGGTGAGAGGACTAGAACTTTCAAGATAGGCAATTCTCTGTTTTGTTCAATTTCCATTGTGATCTAGATGTTAGGATGTATTCAGTTGATGTATGAAAATTTGTATAGTCCATCCAGTTCATGTCTCCAGATGACAATGTGTATTGTTGAGACAGTGTTCTATTAAAGGTATGGGATCGGAGGAAAAGTTTGCGAAAAGACCGCAGTGTGGTCGAATCGTTGAGGAGAGGATTTCAAGATCAAATAAAAATGTGTTTTTTTTTTTAAATATGTTTTTTATGTCTTCTTTTTTGTTGACTTCAATAATGACCGTAAGGCCGAATACATGGAAATTCGCTCGAATATTTATCGATTAATAAAAACGGTCGAAGAAAGGAAAATTACAGTTTTGGATCAGTTCATCTGGAATTGTTGTTGTATATTAAAATCTCGATTGTATCAGGAAATGGTACTTTCGTAAAGAGAGGTTGTGCGTCGAAACTCACAACGATGTTTCGAGGCTGAATGTGCCTTTTTTAAAAAATGGGGAGATTTTTTGACGTTAGCGATAGAGTTCTCAGTAAAAATATTCAGTTCATTGGTGAGGAAGCTAACTAGGTTTTAAGTTGATGAGTTTATTGCGCTCACGATCGGTCTGAGTAGAATGTTGTCTTTGTGGATTTAAGAGAGTTTGTCAAAAACTTGGAGAGATAGGCTTAGTTTCAGTGGGGTCTTTTTCAGTTTTTTGTATGTATCAACAGTTACAAGGTCCCTAATTTTGTTGTCATAATTTTCGTCATTCATTATTACTGTCGTGTTGCCTTTATCTGCAGGAGTAGAATGCCTAGACAATGGTTCGCCCACCTGATTGGTCGAGGGGCGTGGCCTACACATTAGTTCGCGCACCTGATT
>WSXT02116673.1:0-11055 GCA_011762715.2 Neuroterus valhalla | reverse complement strand
ATAGGGACGCGTGGCGGTCTCGGGTAGATGAGGCAATGAACTTTCGAGTTCCAAATGCTGATAAATAATAAAATAATTGACATCAGGAATGAAATTCCAACCAAACAGTAGTCGCATTCGAATTCGAATTGTTGCTTCTCCAAGTTGTTGAACCAAAGATGGATAATTTTTCCTAAAAACGATACTTTATGAGTAAAAATATAGGTTCCAACAAAGCAAGATCAGTTTTCAACCAAATAGTTGCATTCTCGATTGATGAAGATGAATTTTATTAATTAATGTAAACCTTCCAACCTGGAGCGTTGAGTTTGCCAGAAGAATATTTGGAGGACTAGAGTTATGATTTCTTTTATCTCATGAATTTCCTACTTAAATTGTATTGGATGTAAATTATTTTTCAGATCAAGAATTGTCGTCAAATCCTGTAATATAAACAGTCTACCTATTCCAAAGATTTCATTTCATATATTTAAATGTTCATCAATCGAATCTATGTAAAGTTATGTTTACGTGACATTAAAAAACCCCCGCAACTAATACGAATATCATATGTTCAAGATGCAAGGAAATTGGAACATGGATTTTCAATAGTTTGATAATAAACTCTTGATTACTAAACTGTTAAAAAAATGATATGGTAAATGAAGCTATTGCAATCGAAGACAGATTTTATTTTTTTCACTCAAACTTGTTTGCATCAAATAAGGAATGCTCGTCGATCTTCATAAATCAACTCCACAAAAAAAGCCGTTGGCCCGGAAAACCAGAACAGGCTTACCCAAAGTTTTTCATGTCGCTGAATCTAGATCCGAAGCTGGTTTCGCTGTAATTCTATAACATCATATTTCGTCCCTTATCTAAAAATAACAATAGGAAAATGGTAATTATATCCAAACTATGTATTCTTTTAATGCATAGTGGTCGTATCTTATGTTTTACAGGCCCCTGACTCCAAATATATGCCAAGTTTCTTCCTATTCACGCCCTTCTTGAATGTCGCAGTATTTTATCATGAGAGGATCGGCGCAATGAATTCTGCCTTCTATGAATTTCTCTCTGTGTATGTTTTGTCTTCAATGTCCAACAAAAGCCTGTAATCATGTTTATATCCAACACCCCTTGGTAGCAACGTTCTATTTCTTCAAATTCTTCATAGAATCTCTCACGATGCTTCTTGCTGTAATCACTTGAATTAATTAGGAAAAAAACAATATGCGAATTCAATACATGCAATCTCTTCGGAGGTTGTGACGAAATATTGATCCTTAAACTTTTCCGAATTTAAGGTCCATTAAATATTCTCGCACTCATTTTTGCATATAATGGTATTTAGAATTGTCCTTCAAGATACATAGAACGGCGATTTGTTCCTTCTAAAGCTGATACAAAACTGCTTTACCATGCCCAATTTTATACTCAGAGGCGTCAGGAAAACTTCCATCTATTTTTAATTTTTGTATCGGTCAATATTATCCTATAAGCATACAAAACATGGCTACGTAGCGCTACTTAATTGCTGGCCTAGTAGTGTCCTTGAAATTCTGCAATCGTTACAATGTGCCCATTGTATTCTAAATCATTCCTCGGTGACTCAAGCGATAGCACGTTAGGCTTCCAAACAGAAGGACTATGGTTCGATCACTGTGACAGTACCAATAAAAAATTCCTCCATACACTTTCACTACGCTTTAGTGGTCCGGAACCCATTTTGACTGTAGGTCCCCTCAGAAGAGATACCTCTCTCAACCTCTCAAATGAGCGTCTCTTTGTCGAGTGGGCTAAGCTTGGGGGCCACAAGTCGACTTTGAGTAGACTCAAAGGAGAGTTTACACTTTTTTTGCGAAGAGGCCTCATTTCAAGGGGACTATAGCTTGGTGGTCGCTAGACCATTTCGAGTAATAAACATGTCGTATTCGGACATCTTAATGTCGACCTTAAAAGGATCGATTCGTTGACCCTTGTTTGCCTAGGAACCGGGTGGATTGCACAGTAGTCGAGGCTCACTTTGTGAAAGGGACCGTATTTTCTGCTTTTTTATATAGCATGTGCCTAGTCCAAGATTTTTTCTAGTTTTTAAATATTTGTTTGTTGTTGAAGGTGTCGAGGAAGAGAAATCTTCAAAACACAACCTGGAAAAGAGGGTAGTGTCGTATTCGCTATGCGCGCCTACCGACTAACACCCCTCCTCAACTGGTTACCAAGGTAACAGGTTATGAACCAAGAAAGAGAAATAAGGACTTCGAAATTGGTAGTCCAAGACAGTTATACTGCGAGGGCACTCGCGCATGAAGCGAAACTTGGATAATAATAGAGCTAGATAACTCAATTAGTTTGGAGAGACGAGAAGGCAGGGCTCTCTAAAGTAGTCGGAAGTTTTGCTAGCATATTTTACAAGTACAATGATGCAGGGATTGAGGTGATTTGCCACTGAAAGAGGAAGTTTCTAGCTTATGTGTGTGCCGCATGAGTAATAGAAAGTGCATATATATGCCTCCAAGTTTTCAGAGACGATTAGGGGTAGCAGAGCCCCAGACAGGAATCGCGTAGCGGAAGACGCTCCTTATTATAGCGTAAAGGCTCGAGTTTTGGTGACTCGGGAAATTATCGTGTTATTGAAGAAGGGCTTGAGTGAGGCGAAGGCCCCGTTAGCCTTATTTCAGATGGTTTGAAACAGGTGGGACATTTGTCGATAATCACACCGAGATATTTTCTCGAAGAGTTATGGAGGGTTGGACCAGCGACGCGAGCTAAAGGCGGCTTCAGATTTGGATTTGTTTCTTGCAAATTTTCATGTGTGATACTATTCTAGGATGATTAGTATAAATCTATTCAATCGAGAAGAGCAATGACTGATGACCTCGGATGAGTCAAGAAAACCGACATCATGAGCATATTGAATCGTGAGAATTTCCTCATCAATCGGAATATCGTAGGAGAACACATTGAAGAGGAAAGGGGAGGGTTTGAAACCCTGAGGGACACCGGTGGTGATAAGTTGAGGATCCGATAAGGTATTTCCAATGCGTGCTCTAAAGCTCCTGTTTGAGAGGGAGGATTCAATTGAAGCAATGATATTGTAGGTTAGGTTGTCAGCAATGTACTCGGAAACACGAAGAAGCTGATGAGCTGTTCCATGGCGTTTGTGGAACCCGTGATGTAAGTCAGAAAGAAAGTTGTTTTGCGAAAAAAAGTCATCAAAACGAGAAAGAATCATGTTTTCGGCTCGTTTACTGAGAGTACAAAAAAGACTGATAGGTTGGAAGCTAGATGCTGAGCTAAGAGGTTTGCCTGGTTATGGAAGGAAAATTACAATAGCTGCTTTCCCGACAGACGGAAAGAAAAGTCATCGCATCATTGCGTTTACAATGTTGCAGATAGCTACGGTATGCTTGCAAGGGAGTGTTTTCAAAACATCGTTGCTGATGGACACAATGAAACCTTGAGTAGTCCTAGAGACATAATCGAGAAAGTCAGAAAATTTGTCGTGGTTAGGAGAGGGTCACTGATCTTCAACGGAATCTACAATAATTTTCGCTTTTTCTTCATCGAGAGGACGCTGCTGCTGTTTGGGATTTCGGTAGGGCTGCCCAGGCGCGGCGGAAGACGTGCTTAATACAAATTTAACACATGAGCTGAATCTGTTCTGCCGCGTCTGGGATTGCCAATGTTTGCGTGCTTGTTTTTTTTCGCGAATAAGAACACGAGTCTCAAGGAAAAGTTTGTATTTTCGAGCACAAGTTTAGTTGATGTAATTTGGACAGAGTTTTGGATGTCATTCGTCAGGATTTCAACAGCTGCATCCAGATCGGAACTCGATTGGATTTGGCAGGATTTGAAAGTGGAAGATTCAATAATGTATTTGAGATGGAGGTAATCGAATTCTGATTCTGTGGGAGGTGAGAGATCAGGAGAGTCCGACAACACTAGGAGTGCTGGGTTGTGTTCAGAATTGAGTGCGGAGAGAGATCGGGGGTCACAGTCAAAAACTATATTCTTTGCTAGAAAGATTTCGAGGATATCAGGTTGATGATTAGGAGAGCTAGGGAAGTGGATGGGTCCTGGAGGGAACCTCAATGGTAAAGTTATGGCGAGTCGCGGTTTTGGGGAGAGAATTACATCTTTTGTAATTTTTTAGACAACCCTAGGCCCTGTGTTTGGCGTTTAGATTGCCCGCAACCAGAGTAGGGGTATTGATATTCAAAAGATCAGGGATTCCGGAAATATCGTTGATACTCGGAAGAGAGTGAATTGAGAGGATGCGGAGAGGGTCTGAGGCAAGGTGAATTTCAACTCCAACTAATTTGCATGGAGAAACGCTTGAACTCTAATGACAACAACAAGGTCTCTGTCTTGTTGGAGCTGATCAGTGGTGTTTTTAGCAGAACGGGTGGGGATATCTGCTTTTCGGAGGGCCAAGTGGATTCCCGACCAGAGTTCTTTTTGGAGGATACGGATAGGAGGAGGATTCCGCTCCTTGGCAACTGGCTCATCTCAATCGGTCGACGTCGATGTAGAACTGAACAGTGTCCATTGATTCAAAGCCATCGGTTGGACCGAGCGGCTATTTGGCTTTGGGAGAGATTGGTGGCGTTCGGAAAGTGGAAAGCAGGAGTAAGAGAAACGAAACCATCATCCGAATGGAGATTCGACATTTTGATATTGTTCAGGTTTGCCCTGAGAAGGGCAGTTATTCTAGAATAATAAATTATATCAGTGCTGTAAGTTCACTTCGTGCGTCCTGGTACACGAGAATCTATCAGTGTACCATAAGCAGCGACCGGTGACTTTTCGGACTGTGAGGATATGGCTAGCCCAAGCTGAGAGGCTGCCGGGTGGCATAGAGGTTGGGGGGTGAAGGCGCCTTAATGGGCTTTCTCGCCTAAACGCTAGTGGAGGGGTGCACCCTCCACTCACTTTGCATCATCTTAACTATGTTCTTCATATTTTTGTGATTCCCTTTGAACGTAGTCGAATGTGCTAACGGTGTGTGAGAAAAATATTCGTATTATGAAGCTTAGCAGCTTCAAAACTGTTTTTACAGGAATAAATAGAAATTCTACATTCGATGGCTATTTGAATCCCTGATTTCAATTTATTCCGCAATACACTTATACAGCGAGAGCAAGGTTATAAAGGATCTTTCCCCTTATAAAATATTCTGTCTGCCACATTCCAGTCACATTGTTCTGACAGAAATAGCGAACCTCATCAAGAGCGGGATATGTAATTAAATGTTTTCATTGGGAATAACAAATCTGATTAATAATTAACCCATCTCAAGCAATGTGGATTATCTAAAGTAAGGTTTTGAACCCGAACCTAAGCCCGTCCCGATCTGATCAACGATAAACCTGACCCGATCCGTCGGGTTGGGGGTGTAAAAAAATTTTCACTCCCGTCATCTGAAGAAACATTGCAGATTTCATTTTCTATACATGTCACCATTCTTATACTTAGGAAATTCAATTATTGCTTGAAACTATAATTATTCATTGGTCCTCTAGCTTCTGTGAACATCGCAGAAGTGGAGCCAGAATCACATAGAGATCATGACAAAACAGAGTAGGAATCCTCTGACAGTGCGTTGAAGAATGTTCAGAGGGTAGGGAATTCCTCGAGAAGATCTGTCCACTACTATAGTATTGTAGGGTATTGAAGAGGAATTCACTTGCCACAGTGCGAGACACATGATGACGTGTGCCGATCGGAAGGTCGATAGAAATGTGCTGAATTTTGTAAGCGGCTAATAATAGCCAATGGAGAAAGCGTTGCCCGAACCGTTCCAGGTTGATTATTGCTTATAGTCAGTTCTCCGTCGTTGACAGGAAATGACTAAGTGAGTGAATGGACAAAAGAGGTTCAGACCTTGATTCTCTCAAAACTTACCTCCAAACATCTTCATTTATAACTTTGAGACTCTCTTTTATATGGCATCATTCGGTTAAAAGCAGTAAAACTTCATTTTCGATGTCGAGGATGAGGCTCCACAAAGAATTACGATAGAACTTCACTTTAACTAAGTGTGTTCGATCGATCAATTGAGAAGTTTTTACTAATAAAAAATAGGAGTGTTCACATTTAATGTGCTGCTGAAGGGTAGGGGGTATGTTATATAAGGTGTAAATTACGTGTGTAAGCATAGAAGAAATGAGTAATAAGGGGTAAAAAGGTATCTGGGATCTGTGGAGAATCGATATTTACGATATTATAACGTAATAAGGAATGTCGAAAATAGAAGACCTGCTGGTGTAGAAAGTTTCTTTGCTGAACTATTCGACAGGAGTGGCAAATATTCATTTTTGTAGCTAAAATGAAAAAATTTATCGATGTAGATACTAAGAATTGTGACTTTTTAGAACCTGAACACCGGAATCTTCCTTTCCTTAAATACACTGGCTGGGACGTTGACAAAAAATTGAAGCCTTGAATTCCATAATACATTCCTTTTTTACCGTAATTGATAGCTACATGTAACACTTCGATCCGAAACTTCAACACAAACATTTTATCTTATTGCAGCAATCCTTCAGAAAAGTGGATCGTATAGAGTAGTGCGGCCTTTACGGGGGTTCAAGAGAGGATTTAAATTCTCTACTCTATAATTCCACTTAATCATTTTCAATGGGCCAACTGGCGTTTCCTTGACTTCATCTGCAGTCAGAAAGTGGAACGTGCAACTTTGCAAGCTTATTTTCAACCGCCTGTAACCTTTGAAGACTTTATTAAATCTATAGATCCCAGAAAGCAGACTCTCACTCTCGACTATCGCAAAGACGTACTCATCTAATGTTGTTATTACAATTTTTTCTTCTGTTGGCACGGGTACAAAGTGATTACGTTCGAGGAGAACTTTGAGGTGCATATCGGTAGGAGACCTGAATCTTCGGAGTTGAAATATCTGGTGCTCATTACGAAATGAAGTAAGCCGAATGAATCTTAGTTGTTCAATGCCACATCCGAATCCATCAGGAGAAGGAAGGCTGATTGAAGGAGCATCTGACGTGTCAGGAGATGGTTGCCTTGCAACAGGAGACCTACTTCTATAACGGAAAGGTGGCTCAGAAGGAAGAAGATATATCCCAAGAGAATGGTGTATATTAGGGGGCGAATGAGAAGACCGTACATCAGAAGGAATAGGCAGATCGAGTCCAGGAGGAGAAGAATGTCGGCTACGGGAAGCACTGGTTATCGCTTGGCCATTAGGTGAACGGTCGAACTGCAAACATAAATCTGAAACGGGAAGGAATAAAGATGAAAGAGAATAAAAAATTGAGAATATAACTGATTCATGAGAATTCATCAACCATAGTAAATAATTGTACTCAAGATCCAAATTTTTAGGGATCCTTATGAGCTCTTCCGCAGGGTATAGTAGCTTCAGGCAGAGAACATTTTCATATCGATTGATTGTAAAATTTCTTTCTCCTAAACTGTACAATGTATTTTTTGAGGATTTGGGAAAATTGTATGAAATACACACGCGATATTCGAAAATTTTTTCGAGCAGTGTAATCCATGAATTTTCACGCTTCAAAAACCGTTTCAAACTTTTTGTGATCGTTCTTTGGATTCCTAATAAATAATATGAGTTAGCGCCGCGCACCAGGCTCAGCGGCCACCGGTCGGAAGTGCATCACTCGGAATGCGCGTTACAATGCGCGTTCTTTTCTCAGTATCACATAAAGGACAGAAATTTCTTGCGTTACTATCGTTTATAATTGATATAAAAGTATCAGAAACAGTGACTTAACTTTTGAGACATACAGTGTACAATAGATAATTTCTTTTTTAATGCACATAATATTTTCATCAATCAATATTTCATCCTCCACAGTTTATTATGAGAATAAAAATTAGGCTTGATCTTTGAAAAGTAATTTTTTGCCCATTTGAAAAGACTTCGTGGCTTAGTGATGTGATAGTCATAAACTCTCTGCAAACTAGTTCGATCTCCAATAGCGTCACAAGCTCCTTTCCCGTGAGCGGTCGCGAAAGAATTCCACTAAGCACTTATCCAAAAGCGCTTGTATCCCAAAGAGCTTGTACCATGGGTCAGTTTTTCAGAAATAATGACGAAAATATATTAATTTTAAACAATTTGATTTGTTGATTTTTGCAAGTGAAAGTGAAGTCACAGTTTCTGATACTTTTATATCAATTACAAATGACAGTAATGCAGAACACTTCTGTCCTTCATGTGATGCTAAGAATAGGCTCTTGTAACGCGCATTCCGAATGATGCACTTCAGAACGGTGGCCGTTCAACCTGGTCCGTGGCGTTCGAAACGGTTTTTGAATCGTGAAAATCCATAGATTCAACTGCTTGACAAAATTTTCGAATATCACGTGTTGAACAGGGCCAAATCAGCATTTTTCCATTGAAAAATGATGGAAATTAGTAGCAAAAATGAATTATCTCATTTTTCGAAACACTAATGTAAATATTGGCTTTCGTTTCCGGTACCGATAGTAGAGTCACGGTGTTTTGGGTAGTGCGGATATTTGCTGGCTGATAAAGGAGTAAAAAGAAGTGAAGAGTAAAAAAGTGGGGGTGAGTAGAAACGTTAAGGGTGAGAGTTTGAGTGAAAGTGAAGGAAGTGAAAGAGGAGTGAATGTAAGGGAGTAACTGTGGAAGTAAGCTAGTACGTATTTTTTGTGGAGACAGCGCTCACTCACGAGAAAAACAAGCAGTTTCCTCGACGACTGGCGCAAATATGCGAATACAACCAGTAGCGAGGAAATGGATAGCGAGGGGGTAAGGTCGACCGAGGAAAAAAGGAAAAGAGAGGAGGAGTACGAGGATATAGAGGGGACGAAATTGGAGAAAACAAGAATAAAGATAAAAACGCCAGGAAGGGAGAAGGGTGACGAGAATTTGAATGTGAAAATGTTTCAAGATTAAAGTTATAAGATATGCCAGAAAATGGAGATTCTGGGTCAGGAACTGAAAGAGGAGGTGCGGGAACTGCAGAAGAAATTAGAAGAAAGGGATGAATTATTGAGAGGAGAGAAAGTTAAATCTGGAAGAAACTGGAGGCGATAGAGAACCGACAGAAAGAACAGGAGGGTAGCGTGGAAAGAGTTATAAGGGAACTAGAAGAGAGAGTAAAGAATGTAGAAAGGATGGCTGAGCAGAAATCGTTGGCAGCAGTGGTTAGCGAGGGGGCAAACTAAGCTTGGAAAACGGGAAGGTAGGGAATGGAATTGTATTTAAGAGATTAAAACAGATAGAAGTGGAGAAAACACTGAAGGAAGGTAGGGTTTGGGAGGTGATAAATAGGGAAAGATGAAAAACGAAGGAGGTGAATGAGGATATTAGAATGAGTGAATGGACGAAGTATGTTAAAGGACTGTTAGGGGGGGGGGGGGAGAAATTAGGGCTAGAGATTCTTCTCTAGCCGAGGGTAACAAATGGAGGAGGCGAACATAAAAACGATATAAGTAGGGGGGAAGTGAACGAGGCAATCGAATGGCTAAAGAGAAACAAAGCGGCAGGAGAGGATGGGAGGATGGCATAGAGAATGAAGCTCTCAAATATGAGGGGGGAGGAATAAGAGGAGATATGTGGAGAATTCGTAATAAAGTATGGAGAGGAGAAGGATGGCCTGAAGAATGGAGGACAGGATTAGTGATTCCACTTTTGAAAAAGGGAGAGGGTAAAAAAGTCGAGGATTATAGAGGTATCACTGTGATGTCGGTGGGGTATAAGATCTAAGCGAAAGTGCTCAGGAACAGGCTAGAGAGTCAGGTAGAAGAGAAAGGAAGTATCACACACAACCAGACGGGTTTCAGGAGAGGAATGGGAACAACTGATAACATTTATCTCCTAAACTATATAGTGACTAGGAACCTAGGGCGGAAAGAGGGAAACTGGTAGCCTTGTTTGTAGACTTTAAAGCAGCATTCGACTTAGTAAACAGGAAGGTATTGCGGCAGGCAGTAAAACAAAGGGGAGTAGAGAAAGATTTGATAGAAAGAATAAAAGAAATATTTGTGGAGACTAGGTTCAGAGTAAGGATAGTTGATGAGAAAGGAGAGGAATTCTGGACAGGAAGAGGACTCAGGCAAGGCTGGCCATTGAGCCCACTGTTGTTCAGTATAATGCTGGCAGACTTAGAGGAAAACCTGAGGAAAAAAGGTAAAGGAAGTACGATCTTAGGAAGCAGTAAGCCCTACTCTCTAGCGTATGCGGATGATGTGGTACTATTAGCAGAGGACGAAAGAGGCCTGAATTTGATGTTAAAACGGTTTGAAGAGTACGTAAAAGGAAAGGATATAACGGTAAACGTTAGCAAGACCAAGATAATGTGCTTTAGGAATAGGAGAAAGAAAGTAGATTACAAGTGGAAGTTTACCGGAGAAATGATCGAACTATTCGAGGAATTCTGTTACTTAGGGTTCTGGTTTGAAACAGGAGGAGGTAACGAGCTGCATGTAAGAAAAAGGATGGAAACTGCGAGTAAAATAATGGGACATGTATGGGAAAGAGAAGGTTTAGGGATGATTGGAGGATGAGAATATGGATGTTCGATGTGCTAGTATGGACGGTCGTATGCTATGCTGTAGAAATATAGGGTTGAAGGGGGAAAAGAGGTGGGAAAGTCTCCATGAAAGATTCCTAAAGGTGGGTTATGGGAGTGAGCTGCAGCTGTCCAGGTTATATGCGGAGGGAAGAACTGGGGAGAGAGAAAATGGTAGTTCGGAGAACGAAGAGAGCATAGAAGTTTGAAGAAAAGCTAAAGAAGGGAGAGGGAAGCAAAGCCGCACAAGCGTGTTTAAAGGAGATAAGATCTAGAGAGAAGAGAGGAAATACAGAAGGCGCAAAATGGGAAGGAGAAAGGCAGCGAATAAGAAGGGAATGTGGTTTTCACGAAGGGTTTGTAGAATGGCAGGGAATAGAATTAGAGATGATAAGACATGGAGAGAAAAGGTGGAGCCAAATTATGAAATCGCAGTACAACAGGTGGTATAAAATGGGTAAATGGGTGGGAGAACCAGAATACCTGAAGACGTTTAAAAAGGAGAGTAAGTGGAATAGAGTGGTACGGTTTCGAA
>WSXT02116662.1:0-11055 GCA_011762715.2 Neuroterus valhalla | reverse complement strand
GTTGCATTTTCCAATGCAAAACAATACAAATGTTCGCTGTTCTGCTCGCAGTGCCTTCCATCGGATTAGTTCATCCCTTCCAGATTTCCCGGATCCCAAGACAACCTACTACCACATAATCACCTACATGGTCGACGCAGGAGGCTGGTCAGTTCTAATAATGAGAGAGAAGCCCATATAGTGAAATGCGGGATCGTTCAAGGGCGGGTGTTTGAGAAAACTCAAAAAGTTTTTGGATTTTATATATCTCGGAAATGGTAGGTTTTTGGGAAAATTTGTAATGACAAAAAATGTTTGGGGCGATGTTTTCTACAAATTTCTTTATTAGATTAACATTCTACGATCAAAGGTGCAATTGATAGATGGCGCTTAAGTACCAAAAAAGCGTGTTTTCCATATTGCACGCTCAATAACATTTACTAGCACATTTTTGTACAGCTCGTTTGATATAAATTTTCTAAAAACAATCCTAAATCACGTTCAATACAGAACTCAGCAAAGTTTTGGCAAAAATCAATAATAATAAATAATAATTCATAATAATAATTGATCATAATTAGGAATAATTTGAAAGTCCTACTTACGAAAAAATGATTTATTCAGTCTGAAGTAATGATTTATTATGTACCCACACTAACGCCACCCTCGTCGGAAACAATGGGAAATCTACGGTGACAGGTTTTTCACGCTATAAATCGTGAACGGTAAGTTGGACAAGAAAAGTTTTCATGTAAACTTTGAAGTTCGTTTTGAGACAAACAACTTTTCATTGACAGTTTTGCGATAAAAATTTTTTTTCTATGTCAAAAAGCGAGAAAACGTTCTTTTGGTACTTTAGCGCCATCTATTATTTGCACTTTTCATCGCAGCATGTTGACTCAATGAAAAAAGTTGTAGTAAACATTGCCCCCAACATTGTTTGTCCTCCCAATTTTTCTAAAAACCTACCGTTTCCGAGATATATCAATTCCAGAAACATTTTGACTTTTCTCAAAAACTCACCTCTGAACGATCCCGCATTTTTCAGGTTAAGCTTTTTGAATGCTCTTCTAGCGATTTCCGCAAAAAAATGTTTGATGGTATTTTTTTCCACTATTAAGAATCTCCTTGTTACCATCAAGTGATACAATTATTGATACCAAGGCGTCTTTCACTCATATAATAATACGTTATTATCCATACCACTACCTGCATTCATGTAACTTAAAACAATGCTGGAGGAAAGACCTATAGCTACTCACTAATTACTTCTCTGAATTCCTCACATAAATTACAGGCAATACAAATACTTTTGCGACATCAAGAGACATTACACTGAATAAGAACTAATAAATATTTGTTTACCCGAAAGAATTTCCTTCAGAGAAATTTGCGTCAAAGCAACACTCTCTTTTCGGAGTACTGGGTGTTTGAACAAGTATACAATTTTTGTATGGTTTTCAAAAAATGTCAAGGAGATAATTACTAATAAATTGAGTAGAGTTTACTATCCTTTCCTTGCCAAGGAATACTCTATTACATATGCGATTGAATTCTGATGGCAAAAAGTAATGTACAAAATTATTTCTGAAGGTTCTATGCGTAATAAATCTAACAGATATGAAAAACTATGGAATCAAGATTGTTTGTTCCATAAGTTGATCATAAATAATCTACGAAACCAGTCGCTATCTACGGAATTCCTCAGAAGACAGTTTGCTACTTTTCATGCAATTTGTAAGCATTATTCTACGTTATGGATTTCAAGATGGTCAATTGAGGGAACTTTAATCGCAGTAGCAGTGTAAATTAAACTTCTGAAAATGAAATATGAGAGTTCCATACGCATTTTATCTTGGATCCATTGTTTTATTCAGTTCCACGTCGCCAGATTCAAATCTTGTGATAGATGTGAATGCTTTGAAACACTCCCAATTGATTCTTTCTATATTCTATTTTTTCGCAACCTCTCACAATCCTTTGAATTCCCGGAAATATTTCAACATCATAATCTCATTCATTTTTTTTCTCTCCTGACTGGGGATAATCTTGTTGGTTGTCAATCCGAGGAATTTGTTAAAAAATCATTCTTTTTGGCTGGAAAATCAATTATTAAACTCGAATCCTATCAATTCGGATAAAACTTCAGCTTTCGATGAGAAATTTGTCTCCTTTGAAAAATTACTCTTTTGTGGTTTCGAATTCATCTTTTTGATTCAAAATCAGACAGCTTCGTTGAGAAGTCATTCTTCTCTGTTTAAATTAGAATTGTCCTTTCGAAAACTTGTCCTTGTAAGATTGAGATAAACTTTTTTTATTTAAAATGTTGTTTTTATACAGGAACCTTCAACTGTTTACTTGAAAAATTAGGCATTCTGCTAGAAATTCTCCTTATCGTGAGAAATCAATCTTCATGATTCATGATATATTTATCTTCTGCAGTGAAAAAGTTCAACTATTTTATCGAAAATTCATTTTCATCGCTCTGAAATTTATGTATCTCGTTAATTTCCAGTGGAATGATGTATTTTGTTGAAAATCTTTTTCCTGTATAAAAAATAATTCTCTGTCGTTCGAAATTCGGAAAATATATTTAGGGAATTTGGTTGTTCATTCATCATTCTTCGTATATTCATTATTCAAGAATTTTTTTGAAAAGTCATTTGTTCTCCCATTTCTATTTGAATGTCTTGTATTCCGAAATGCAATATTCAGAGCGGTCAAAAGGCATGGAAAACCTGGGAATCAGGGAATAGTCGGAATCTTGGGAAACATTCTAAAACAAAGAATCCTGGTTTTAGCTCTTTCAACAACTTTCAAAAACATAAGTAACTCATAAACCAGAACCAAACAATCGGCTTATAGATTGATCAACATTCAGTTTAGATATTATACACCTAGTCTCCAATTTTATCGAATACTTCTGGAATATTGTACAAAATTTTGGATCTTATGATTCTTATGATTCGGAGAAATTCCAGAGGATTGTGAAGATTCAGGAATGTTTTTTTGCAAATGAGGGTTTTCTAGGGCGTATACGATTCTATTAATATAAGGAGATCTTAAATACTGCCATGGTATTTCAATTAACTGTCCAGGATTGCATGAATATCAAATATAATTCGACTTCATATGATTTCATAATTCACATACATTCCATCTATGAATATAAATTGTTTCACATTTCCTCACATTTTTTGGATTTCTTCGATTCTTCTCGATTCAAATTATGTTTTTTGCAAATTTTAAGAATTAATCTTTATTTCGTGTAATATGGTGCAATTTTCACCAAAAATTTCTTTATCCTACCTATACAAGTTTTCCGCGTTATTCTGAATGTTCATTTACACTTATATCCTGGTAAAAGCAGTATCTTCATTTAATACCATTTCAGAATATAAAACTGCTTATCAAAAGATCGTTCCATCTTTCTCACATATGGAATTTTGTTCTCCTCTATTTTTGTCCTCTTCCGCTCAAAAGTGAGCAGATTCCCTTTTTCTTTAGTTACTTTTGGGATGCGGTTCCTGTAATGATCGATAAAAATTAATTATGAATACCATGATAAATAGATATGAGCAGTTTTATCAACTATTTTGAACAATTGCGAACGGTATATGGACATGGAAATATGATAGTTCGTAGGATAGGGAGGAAAGGGCTAATATGGCGGACATCAAGAGACTAAGAGACCTGATTTTGAAACCGAAAACTGGAAAAGTAGAACAGACATGGTGAAACTATTTTCTCTTTGCCGTAAACGAAGGGTCTCTAAGCTTACTGTGATCAGCTATACATACCATGTTTTGAGTAGAAAAACTGATTCTGGAAATTCACATCCACCATATTTCGTATGTAATTTTTATTTTCGGAACATTGACTTTAGGTTTCAGACACAAAGAAACAAACATACATATATAGACTCAATTGAGAATAACTTTCGTAAATTTTAATGGGTTTAACGGTTTTTAATCATAAATCTGGGTCTCCTAGGCCACTTGTAAGTGGGAAATAAAACTATATAACTGGATAAGCTGTATGTCATTTGGCTATAAGTTTGTCCTTTTTCGTGAAAAAAACAAGTCTTTCTAGTCAACATATATCACCTCCTTCGAAAATAAAATTGGAGTATTTACAAATCTTCAGAAGCCTCACAAATGGGATAAGTTGTTCCAAACTTTCGGAAAAACTTTGAGGTAATTTATGCAAGACCCTCTCACAATTAGTTGTTTGTGTAGTGTGCAACGTCCCCACAAATATTTTCTTCCATCTCTAGCAGAAGGTATGTTGCGCGAAAGAGAGCCTCCTCATCCTTACAATATTCCTGAAGGAAGCGTCCTTATGATACAAAAACTGGATGAAGCTGGCCGGAAGATACCTGGAACCAAACTCTGTGGAGAATTTTATAACCGTATAAATATCTTCGCTGATCCAAAACATGGGATTGCTGTTGCGAAACTTGATTCTAACGTGTATTCCTATGCAATTCGAGAACCCTCCGAAAATTCCGATTCTGATAATAATAACAATCAGTACAGTGATGTTATGGTACCTCCCAGATATACTTGTGTTATGACCAGAGGAAATCAGAGTAGTTTGAAGGCGTTTGCTACGCATTACCCGGACCCTGCAGAAAAAGCACGGCTGCGTGCTTTATCGTGCCTTTATTTAATAGGGCCAGGACTTCAAATTTATGGAGAGTTAAAACATGTCTAACTTGTTACGATTCAGGGATGTTCAATTTTTTCTTTCCCTTCTCTACTGAACTTTGCGAGACAGGAAATCTCGGCGACTTGAACCTGTGTCATGTTTCGAGCTTTCAACATGCCCGCCATTTACCCATACCGAAAATTATATTATTGTCATATTCATAATTTCCACAAAAGAATGTTAAAGCATCGACAATGCATTATATGTTTTGACGTTTTCATGTGAGCACTCCTGCTATCCAGGTTTAGGCGTTATAGTTTATTCAAACAATGCGTAAAATGCTGCAATCAGTATAAAAATACAATTACTGTGACGGGTTGCTAATGCTTTCACAATAAAAAAGGTGAGAAATACTTACCGATTCTTTAGCTTCGATCTAATAATGCATAAGTGTTTCGATTCCACTGTATGCAATGCATCATTCATCAAACTTAAACGAGTGATAGTGCTTCTAAACCCCGGAGCGTGAATTCTTTGTTAATGCTTTGACATTTCTTGTAGGAAATAATTCATGATACCTGAGGTTCGTCACAAATTAAAATTTTTAGTATGGGTAGGAACGTGACTTGTCGCGAACTAAAGTTGGTCGAATTGCGGGCATTTTGAAAGCTCAAAACATGACCCTGGTTCAAATCGCTGGAATCGAAGTTAGTCGAAGTTCATCAGAGAATTTCAAAAGAAAAATTGATCTTGGCGATGATTTAAATATCAAACTCAGAGGCGCATTATGCCATAGTTGAAATGGCAAAAAAATAGGTTTTCAGCTCTAGATCTGATATAAAGCAAGGGACTGTATGTGAGTTGGTTTCGAAATAAATCTTTTGGCAAACATTCTGTGTATTCTTTTCATGGTGACATCTCAGTTTATGTAAAAAAAACGAAACGATTTTCATCCATATTCTTGGAACACCCACGGAATAGACAATGCAGTTTCAGGGGTTCCCGGAAGAAAAAAGTATCGAGCTGAAGACGAGGGAGTCAATAAGGTGTTTTCACATCCACGCTTACATTTATTCTCACGAATTATTGAGGGAAAATATGATTTTCGATCAAAGACTGTTGTTTTCAAACCAATTATTTCTATTTAAACAAAAAAGAATCAATTTTTGTCCAGAAGTTCCGTATTTGCTCTGGAGGTTCAATTTCCAACTGAGTAGTATCTATGGATAGACTCCAAGCAGTTGAACAAGATTTCAGGTGACCTCTTAGGACTTTAGAGGATTTTATAGATTTGAGGATTATATTCATGGATCACAGAAGATTATGAGATTTGAAAGGATATAAAGACTTCTGGATTGCTGGAAGGAATTACTACTCCATCATTAATACTACAGCTACATATAATACATCCATTTCCCATCTATATTTGAGCCATGTACAAGATGTAGCTATGGAATAAGGAGCCTAGTTTTGCGAAGCATTCTAATTGGATCTCATACATATTTATTTATTTCATAAATATTGATAATTATCAACTCTAATATGCTTCCCTTATCTCTCTTCAGAAAGCTATATGCAAATCTCCCATTGTTCAAAACAGTTCTAAGTCCTATTCTCTCAGCTCCATTACTGCAAATACCCATGTAGGTAACTATACAGATTCCTATATGGGATCATATACCTCACCACTCACAGAATATTATATGCGGGTTCCACAAGAAATCTTAAGTCGAAAAGCATAAGCTCCTGCTTCATGAAGTCCTATGTCCGTTCATGTAACCTGCTTCTACATAAAAACTAATGCACCTCGTCGAGTTCAAAATCCCAGACAGCATCCCAAAATTATCATCATATGAACAGGATTCCGTGCAACTTTTTATAGCGTTGATTCCTACGGTGGAATAACTCGAAGATAATCCCTGGAAATTTTTTTTCGAATAATTACTTCAGTTAGTATAAATTTCTGGAAGAAATAAACAACAAAACAAATAAAACGTTGTCTTTTATTCTTTAAGAAATTGTTTTGAACATAAATGTTTGGAATGTAGACAAACGTCCTAGTAACCGGAACGTTTTGTATCTATTTTGATCCGATGGGAATTTCTCTTGACGCTATAAAATCCCAGGGGGAAATTGCCGAGACCTTACCATTGGCGCACGATTGGACCAATACTGGCAGCCATATTGGGAAAATATTGTCGACTGGTATTGGTCCAGCGTTGGAAAAAGCTTGAGGTGACTACGTCCGTGCCGAGACTCGGGCGGCCAATGATGGCCCATTATTGGGCCAAGTCTTGGCGAAATACAATCGCCAATACTAGAAAGTAAGTCATTAAAATTTTTTTAAAATAATTTATCAGTTATCATTGCTTTAATTTTCCTAAGATTATTTTCTTGTTCCAGAATAGGCTATAAATTCCTTCGAAATGAATCCATCGAAGTAGGGGTAACTTTGTTTTTATTCTCCTTCTTTCTTGTTCTTCCTTCTCTCAAAGAACAGTAAGAAAAAATGGGATGCTGTTAAGTCAACTGAAATACAGTGACGACAACTAAAATTTTCGACATTTAATAGCTGCATATTTCTCTTCTTTCAAAGATTGGACGAATTGTCTTGACTGTGAGAGAGAATAAATCTTGCGCTCCCTATGCGACACTAGCCGGAACTAACTCCACAGCGCGAGCTAGGATCGATATCCTGTTTAGTGAAGCAACGTGAAGTTCGATCGATATCGTGGATATCAACCTTCGCTTGCGCGGTGGAGTTAGTTCCGACCAGTGTCGCATATTGAGCGCAAGATTTATTCTCTCTCACAGTCAAGATAATTCGTCCAATCTTTGAAAGGAGAGAAATATGCAGTTATCAAATGTCGAAAATTACAGTTGTCGTCACTGTAATCCATATTGACTCGACAGTATTTTATTTGTTTTGGTACATTCTTTGAGAGAAGGAAGAACAAGAAAAAAACAAACTTCTCCGTACCTCGATAGATTCATTCCGGAGGAGTTCATTGCCCATTTCTGAATAGAATAAATATTTTTGAGGATAATAAAGTATTAATAAAAATGATACATTATTTTCTAAAAGTTCTAATTATTTTCCTTTCTTCCTAGTATCGACGATTGTATTTTGGCAAGACTTGGCCCAATAATGGACCATCTGTGGCCGCCTGAGTCTTGGCACGGGCGTAGACACCCCAAGCTTTTCCCAACGTTGGACCGATACTGGCCACAAATACGGGTCCAGCATTGGGAGCATTGGCCCCCAGTCTTGGGCCAATGGTAAATTTCCCCCTGGGATACTACAAATAAATAGATTAGGCCATTAAAAAATAGGTTATTTGACCCTATTTTTCGACAAGATATTTTTACATAACTAAGTTTTACGATTGTAAGGAGAATAGAAAAGGTAGGAATGAGCTGAGGAAGGAAAGAGGGTTTGTCGAAGGTAACGAACAGTTCCTTTGCGGACTCTTCCTCTTTCCTCTTCTCTTTTCTAAAGGACTCGTGATAAACCGGTGCTCATAATAATTCAGGAATATCTGGAATCATGAGACTACCTGCAAAAGGAGAGTTGACGATTCGTATGTTTAACATAGAATAAAGATAACAGAGAAAAAATTTGTACCTACTGTTAAATCGCTACTACTGCTGAAATGAACGAAGGTTGGGCAAGGCGCAAATAAATTCCTGAAAATGCATCATTGTGTGGACACACACTTGATCTAAATTTGCGGTAGATTTGAATGCCTTTTTGACAGATGTAGATGTAATTTGTTGAAATTTCTCATCACGACCTTCAAGAATCATTATCTGACCGTTGATTCTTTTTTTGGAGAGGATGAGTATAAGCTTTCCCTTTAGTAAGTCCTCTCTAAGCCCTCCTTGACTATTTTTGTATAGAAACGTGCACGAAGTGACACACTTGAACTTCTTGTCCACGTCGTCCCAGTATTCGATCAATTTCCAAAGTATTGCAATTGGAAATTTTTTTAGAGTTTTTGATCATCAAGGTACCTTGTGCACACATTCACAATTAGATTTAAAGACAGTGCTGTAGGAGATACACATGACTTTGTATTCAGCAAGGTGAACCAAAAAAAATATGCGTGAATCCTGCTCGTGCTGATCGTACTCCTTAACTGTTTTAGCGTGATCTGGAAGTATCCGCTATTGCTATGAAAGATTCATATCCTGGCGACTTGGAAGATTCAATGGACGATCCTATTCTCAATAAAACGATACTCAAAAAGCATAAGGTGATAGATTATTTTTTTATACCTATAAAGTTCATTCCCATATAACTTTACATAAAGAAAAATTCCTGGTTACAGTAATCTGAAGAATACTGTTAAATTTGTTTTTGACCAAACTTTCAGGGTAAATCAAGTTTGAAAGGATGGTATCAGTGTCCTTCTTTCTGTCTACAGTGACAAGAATTATTAATCGCAGTGGCCAGCAAGACACTCGAACAAAAAATTTAAACATCAGAAAATAACAAGGTAACAATTAATCAATACATTTCTGCAAATAAAGTTTAATTAACCAAAAAACTAATTCGTCGAAATGCGTTTACTTCATACTCCGCATTCGCGATGGAAAAATGACTGTTCCATGTAGTTCCTGTGACCAAAAATTTCAGCAGATTCAACCTGAAATTGTGGTTGAAGACATTTTGAACGGCGACCAGCGGTTGCTGTAACCAGAAAAAGGAATTTGTACTTAACCTGTTTACTGCAACCAGTTTTCCTAATACTGCACATGGTTATTTGAATTCTTAGACCAATTGATGTTAGAAATTTAAAAGAATAACGTGAAACAAAGTTCTGAAAATAATTGTTTCGAAAAGAACACTGGTAAAATATAATTTTTGTTAACATTTCGCGTAATCATTGAAGAAGCTCAAGGGCTTGATTTGTGCTAACTGACAGGTCGATACGTTACTTATAGATTGTTCTATGTTGCAGGATGCAGATCCAGATGATCTTACAGGCGATAATGAAAATGACCAAGACTATGATTTTCAACATTCAAAAGGATCGATATATTGTATGAGGACGCGAACTTCTCAATCTTCAATGCCCATACAACCGAATCAGCCTGAGTACTGTTCATATCATCGCGAATGGTACACATCATCTCCTGGCAATGGTCAGGAATCACGAAACGAGTGGGGAATGGATGTTTTTTTTTTACCTGGGTGTTCCTGAGAGCCACATTCAGGATACAATATCAGTAAAGGAGGTTCCCCCAAGGCAGATACATTCACCTGCTCCCACGGATTTAGTCGTCCAACCTGTCGTCGTTGAACAAGATATCTGCGACTAACATGCTTGCCGTCCCAGTTCTACTCTATTCGTTTGGGGTAGTTCCATGGACGAAGAGCGAGATCAAGGCCCTTGACATTACCACGCGCAAGATGAAGTATATAAAGAAAAGCTTCCATATCAATCCGTCCGTTCCGCGCTTACACATCACACAAAGTAGATGCGGACGCGGACTTCTCAATCTTCAATGCCTGTACAACCAAATCAGCCTGAATACTGTTCATATCATCGCAAATGGTACACATTCTATCCTGGCAATGGTCAGGAATCACGTAACGAGTGGGGAATTGATGTTTTTTTACAAAGCCGTAGAGCAGACAGATGAAACACTTGGCCTGAACCACAAAATCAGAAGTGAGGACAGTGCATTACTTCATCAAGTTGCCCCACTTCTCAAAGCACAGGTGAAGAAAGTAGAGGTCAAAAACTTCATAAAATAACATGAAGACAATGTGATGCACGGGAACTTTTACGAAATGGTAAAAAACCAATCCATGTTACATGAGTCAATCTTCGCTTTTTTTGAATCATCTGAACCCAATTCAGGGACATAGAGTTTCATTTTCGCGTGTCAGAAATTACGTGAAGAGGTTTCCAGCATTAGATGCAGGGCGTGTCTTAAACTCCCTGAGCATCCATGGCATATACTATCGAATTGTCCTATTCACGCAGGAACGATGTATATGTACAGACACAATGCGGCTTTGAGAGTTCTTTAACGCCATTTTTGTCGCTCTTATGGCGTCGACTGCGACCCTGTCCTGTCAAACGCTCCAAAAGGAGATAGAGTCTATTGTTAAGAACGAGGAGTGCCGAATCTACTGGAACTACATTTTCTCTACAATAGTACCTATGCAACACACGAGACCCGACATCGTGCTCCTTGACAAACGTGACCCGACTGCGTTCGGGAATAACAAGGCACTATTTCTAAAAAAGATCGTCATGTGCTGAAAGTGCAAATTTCAATGCGCTGATGACAGGCCCTCTCCAACTCTCCACTCAATGTAAAAATCATGCAGAAGGATGGACTGAAAGCAGCGCCAACAGTCGTGTGCATATTGAAGCTACGTTATATGTGTTGTATATATGCACTGTACAT
>WSXT02116651.1:0-11055 GCA_011762715.2 Neuroterus valhalla | reverse complement strand
GAGCACCGCAAGGTCGCAATAGGTGCGACAGCCATTCAGCAGAATCATTGGCTTCTGGTGACAACATGATATGCCGGAAACGGCAGGCTCGTGGCGAATACCATGGAGCAACAAAGAATGTAACGCAGCATTATCAGGTTTGCATTGTGTTCGTGTAGATACGAACAGATAAAAAAAACCAGATATGTACAAAAAGGAAATTGTATCTACCTCGAAGAGTCTCCTCCACTGCTTTTATATTCTGAATGTTCCTATCGGGCACGCCTAGGAATAGGCAGGTCGCTTCAGCGCCAAGGTGTCTGGAGGCACTCATGTCCGTCAGCTCAGGATCCATACCAAATAGATGAGTGATCTTATGCTTACAATTATCAGGCCCACTGCAGACGTACCCATGAGAATCGCGTAGAACACGAGATAGTGGCAAAAGTTTGATGCAATCAGGAAGAGGGCTCATAGTGTTAACTTGAAAGACGCCCGTCTGGAAGGTGACGCTGTTAATTGTCACACGATATTTCTCAGATAAGAAAGAAAATCTGAGCATCAATTTCTCTATGCATCCCACTATGTGTGCATTGGTATAGTGAGCAGCTTTTTTGCGGACACTCCTGTAGATCAGCAGGTTCTCTCGACAGCCTTCTGGGCCTTTTCTCAATCCAAGTTGTTCATGAATCTCTCTATATATAGTTCAAATTATCTAAACAATACTGTCCTTCAGGATAGCTTATACAGTGCGTTCAGCTAAGTTATTGGCGTGTGGTTCTTTAGGTTTGAATAAATCCACATTCTTCGGTAAGAGTACAGTGTATCCTAACACAAGTCACTGCGAAAGCCACGTATACGACTTCATACATGAATTAAAGATCTGGGTCAGATGCTAGCGTGTAGGAGTGAACATATTTCACCAGAACTTCTTAATTCCCTCTGATCTGATAAGGAGAAGTTCTCCGTGCCCCTCAGCGATTGTTTAACTCATTCGTTCGACACGAAAGTCAACATAATCTTGATTCGCAACAAAAATGATACCGAAGTCAAAAGCATTTTGTTCGGCTGTATTCAAATGATGTGTAACAGTGATAATCCTTTTTTTTCAACCGTGCATTGCTCTTCATGCTGTGTGAGGTTGTCGCAAAGCTCTTTAAAACGCACTTACTTCATTCAATGCATGTCAAACACCTCAAAGCTCCCTTCAGAAAGTTTCCACCTCTCGCCCTTGAAAACAGGGGTATCGCTGGAGAGGCGCGATAAGCCAGCTGATTGATTCTGATTGACTCTATTGATGTTGATAAACTTTGTTAATTCTCTTCTGCATCCTTAATCTTGCCTTAGATATCATTCGTATTTTGTGAGCAATATGCTGCTTGACGGTCCGCAGCTTGGACTATTTCAATATGTGATGGAGGATCTTCAGTAAGTGAGCGAAGTTTTGAACAATATGAGAGTAGGGTCATTTTACAATATTAGTATCGAAAGGTAAAATTTGGATACGTGTATTGTAATTCCGAAGGAGACGCGCCAATTACCATATAAGTATTGGAAATTCTCTACCGGTATTTTAATATTGCTTTATACTTATTCAACCTGTCTAGCAGATGAGTAACTCTTTATATCAGTAAAATGAGATATGTGCCTTACTAGTCGACACGGAGAAAACGTTTGAGGGAACTTCCAATGGTCATATAATTTTGCGCCTGGGAAGAATTGGCGTACAATAGCACCCATAAATGTAGGACGAAGAGGGCTAAGTTTATACAATTTTGTTTCCAATCACCATCGCGAAAGTTAGAAATTTAGAATGAACAGGTATTGACAATTTGAAATGTCTCACATTTTTTTGCTAAGTTTTGGAAATTGGAGTAAACGTAATGTATTTCGTAAACGCACTAAGACAGGGAAAAACAGATAATATTTTTGGAAATCTCTCCGGGATATATAGTATATGAATTATAATGATAACATATTATATCATAATAAATTTATCTAGAAATAAATATTAATAGTTGATGATAATTACAAAGAATATTGTGACATAGTGGCGCGACAACTTCACAGCTATGCTCATGTATGGTAAAGTATGGTCGAGTAGCAGAAATACGTAGCTAGCCCCGCATGCAAGGATAAGGCTGCATAATCCGAGTGGAAATCAGGAAGAAGTATCTCAGGGACACTCTTATGAAACACTTTACTCAGATGTCTTCCAGCTTTCAGCACTGTCTTACATGCATTAGCTTGAGGGGGTTTCTTCCGAAACCATCCCTGAGCAATTTCCAGTGACTTATTCTTTAACTTATGTAACTGAATTCAACAGAAACACTCGATACAGGGACCCTTCATAAGCAAATGAATGCGAGATTCATTTGTATCAAAAACTTATTTTGACCACCGCAAGTTCCATCTCAATTGCGGTCTCCAAGTTGGTCACCACCACGCTCTCCAAGTTGGTCACCACCACGGTCTCCGATTTGGTCACCACCGCGTTCTCCAATTTGGTCACCACCACGGTCTCCACTTCGGTAACCATAACAGGTCCTGGTATGGATAGATGATATTGGAAAAAGTGTGGACGGATAAGCAAGCTTGAGTACTGGATGTAAAAATTTTGTCAAGAACGGTGGTGTAGGCAAGTCAATTTTTCAAGGCCAATAGGCTAAAGAATAAACGTGAATCTATCTAGAACGTTCTCAAAAAGCCTTCAGGCAAAGCTCGGCGTACTTAATCCTGAGAAGTTCCTAAATTTTCTACCGTCATCAGCCGGGTTTTCAGAAATAAGAAGCCAGCATTCGCCTAACCATTCATTCAGCGGAGAAAGAAACTGCAAGAAAACCAAATTTTCGAACGTTGCCGTTCAGCGGCACACGAGTTTGCTCACCCATTTGAGCACTGGCTGAGTCCATCCGTACTCAACGCTCGAGATCTCGTTACCAATAGCTACTGCCAGGAAACCAAGCACGATGACTGTAATTCAGCTTTCAGTAATTCCTTGTTTATTTAGTTTCTGTTTTTATTTCGTTTCGCTTTTATTTTTTTGTCTTGTTGTTGTTTTGTTTTTTTCTGTCGTTCAAGTTCGTTTTTTCTTGTTTTTTTCTCGAATGCGTTTGTAAAGTGTTTCTTTTGGTGAAATCAATCATCTCGCCTGCGGCCTCCAGAGGAGAAAGCGCATTACTGAGCGCTATCAAAATATATTGTTCGGGACGAATTTGAAGCAACCAATATTATGCAAGCACTCAGGACCATATATGCAAACAACTTCCTTGAGACGCGGTACGCGGCACTGACTGTTCGAACGATATTGGTCGTGCATAAAAATTTAGTTACAATGAAATTACTGTATAGTAGATAGGAGGAAAAACCCCATTTTCATTTTTCACATATAGATATTTTAGTTTTGAAACTTGATTTAACAGCTGGAGACAATTTTGTATGGCATTTCCGAAAGAAGATAAGGCTACTAATTAGGTTATATCAGTATTAACACAACGCTGTTAATTGTCATGCGATATTTCCAGGAGTAATAGTAGATCTGGTTTTCCGAGGGCGCATTAATCTCTCTATGCATCCTATTATATGTGAATGAACATTAATCAAAAGCTTTCTGATGATCAATCCAGGCCATTGACAGATTGTGTATGCGGTTTGCAGCGTCTTCACAAACACTCTTGTCGATCAGCAGGTTTTCCTGACATCCTGCTACGCCTCTTTTCGATCCTCGTTGTTCGTCAATCTTGCTCCATACTGGTCCAATTATCCGAACAATCCTGTCATTCAGGATGGATGTGAAAATCTTATAAAACGTGTTCAGACAAGTTATTGGCCTTTAGTTCTTTGGATTGAACAAGGCGCCTTCTTTCGGGGGGAGTACAGTCCGCCCTAACACCAGCTACTATGTAATAGATATTTCCGACTTCAAAAATGAAGCAAAGATGCGAGCCAGATGTTGGTGTGTAGAAGTGGACTTCTTCCACTGAAAGTTCTTCAAACAATCTGGACCAGCAGCGGAAAACTTGTTCGTACCCCTTAATACTTTTTTCACCTCTTGAATAGTGATTGGTAGGCATCCCTTCTCGGATGTTATGAGGTTATTCAAAAGCTCCTTGAGACGTACGAGGTCCTCAATGCCTTCAAGCAATGGCGAACTTTCGAACCCTTGCCGTAAAAGGCTTATCGGATTTTATATAGTCAATCACACACTGTATCCGGGACGCGTTTTATTTTGCCCAGCCAATCTTCTTGTTTAGTTGATGCAAGCAATCGTTGGTTTGGACCTCCCATTTGAATCAGCCAAAGCTCTCACCACATCATAAACTGAACAAGTGATGGTCCAGAGGTCGGAATCCTCTGAGAGATCCTAACGAAGAGTACCATCCATTCTAGCCAGATCATAGGGCTTGGGAGGAACCTGAATGTCGATGTTTCTCCTTGCCCTGAAATCGCAATCGTCCCTTGAGGGATGCTTTGTTTCAGCAGTTGGTCCTAATGTCGCTCTCTGATTTTCTTCTGCGGCTTGTTCTTGCAGAGGTTGAGGAAGCAGTCCGCGTACATCTTTTATTCTCGGAAGGTTTGCGGCATGGTTTTTTAGCACTTGCTGTGAAAGGTGCGAAAGCTCTGGGTGTTTCTGGCACCACAGAGTGTGCAGGCACGCCATGTAACTTTTGCGATTAGGGACAATACTAACATCGTAGCAATGAACCAGGAACACAATAGGACGTATCGAAAAAAAGTTGTTTGCACGAAGTTCGAATACAATGAAACCTTTTTTCGGGAGGCAATAACACTTCTCTGAAAATAAGGTCCTTCCATCCACGCATCGTAGATATAGCAAAAAACACAACGGACGAAGCGCTTTTCCAAATTTAAACCGCAAATTTTCTTTGCGCCCTGCGTTGGCGAGGTGTTGTCAAGCTTTATGCTCAAAAGTACCACGTATATGTTGCCTAAAAACCAGACGCTCGAAATCTATCTGAATTCCAACCAACAGCATGTCTTCCAACTATTTATGAGTGCCTCAGATTCAGAACCTCTCGAAGCCCTTGTATCCTCTACAAGCCTTCTCAGTCTTTCGTACGTTACAACAAAATCGATCATACTATGGCTTTCACCTCTGCACCAAGTATACCTGTGTATCATTTTGTGCCTGAACGAAGTGTTTGTAATAAACAAGACTTTCCTAAGCACAAACTGATCAATGTATCCCCATCACCATTCATTTTTGGGTCTCCAAAATGAACAAGTACTCTGTCAGTACCTTCGCGTTGCACACTAACCCAACCGTTCATGTCTCCGAGTAATGTTATTCCTTCACCCGAATCACATGTTTTTACTATATCACTCATCGAGTCCCAGAAGGTGTCTTTTGCCTCTTTACTGTCGCCATCAACAAGAGCATAGCATGCCAGAATAAATAGACCTCTGATACCCACATTCATTCTAACCCACAATAATCTCGGAGATAAACACTCATAAATTTTAAAGTGCTCTTTCGCTTTCTCATTTCTTTGTTTCCAGTAATATTCATTGCGTAAATTATCCACCCAAGCACTAACTCCAAGCAAAAAAATGTTCCCTAAACAAATTCATGTACAAACAAAGAGCTAATTAGTTATATAGTGATGTATCAATCCATAGCGTCAGTCCCACCAAACATCAGTCATGTAAAGGAAGGTACAAAAGGAAAGAGGTAGAAACAAATAAAGCCGGAAATAAACGAGTTATTATTTGTTGAGTTACACACTGAGGAGGACTATGTTATATTATAATATGCTAACACTTGTAATTTTAAGAATTTTTTTTCATTGCATAGTCTTCATATAGCACCTCTCCTCTATAATAACTAACCTCTCCTTTACATAACCTCTCCAGACTGCGGAGCAGGAGTAGAGCCCACAACCAGACGGAGTGGATTCAAAGCCCCCACGATCAATTGACCGACCTTTTAGGTAACAGTTTATAATCTTGCAAAAGAGTTTGATGAAAAAATTACTCTGAGATTGTTTCTTATGCGAAACACTTCATTTTTCTTCATAAATTTGACTACAATATCGATACAATTCTATTCAAGTTTATTTGTGAAAACATGAACGAGCTGAAATTTTTTAAACATTCGTCATAATTTTTACCTATTTTGATGAATAATTGTTAAAATGATCAACAAGACCTCAGAGTAATCTTTTTATCAAATTTATTCAAACAATCATGATTTTTTATCCACCAAAAAAGATCAAAGTCAATGTCCCTTGGTTGTACAATACAGAATGTACACTTTTATTTGATGATGCTGAACAATAAAAATTATCTACAAAAAATGGACAAATTACGCACTTGTTCAATGAAACTGTCAACAACAGTTGCTTATTTTCAGTCATAAGTGAAATATGGCAGCAAAGTGCTACCGCAAGACAATGGGATCGATTTTCCGAAAGACAAGAAATCTATGTGGTAAAAAATAGAAAAACCCTTAGTTTGTTAAATAAATTCATTGGCACAAAAAAAGATTATCGTCAAATAACCAAGAACTCAGTGTTGTGAAAAATGACAATATTATGCATTTCTTGACTAATTCTGTTTGAAAAATTGGAACTCATTGTTTACCATAAAAGGTTCTCACAAAAAAGCGATGATAATGATATTTATTGTCTTTTCTGTTAGAAGAAAAATTATTGAAAATTGAAGAATTCATTCATTTGTTCATGGAATTTATTGGAATAATTAATGAATATTCTCTATTTTTTAAAAGCCATATCAAAGTTTTCCTTCTCTCCAGATTTTTACTCAGAAATACACATCTGAGGTAGTTAAATATAGTTTTTACAAAGAAACAAACTTTTAAAGAATAATTTGTTTATTCTGATTGTGAATCCTTTTTAGTATCTGATACTGCTGGACGTCAATCACGTCAACTTTCAGACTATTTCTGTGCACTTGCGCAAAAATTGAATGCATTACTACAAAATGGCATCTTCGACATGTCTTAGCAACATTGTCAAAAATTTTGTTATTTTCAATTTGAAGAAAAAATTGAAATATGTCAAACAGTTTTGGCTACAAGTTGATCAGTCCATGGCAGGCACCTTATTTAGACCCATGGTGAGACGGGTCAATTTGCTACCGTGGATCTTGAAGGTCTCAAAGTTGCATAATAATTTATTTTGATATTCTCAATTCTTGAAAAATTAGGATTGCATGCATGATATAAACTCCTCGAAAATAATTCAATACTAGGTCGATTGAAAACGACATTCTTCAAGAAACCAGTAAAAATGTCGCTAAACAAAAGCAAAAATAACTGACAACGTGAAGTTGTACTATTTGAATGCCTTCAAAAAAGAGTTACAAATGAGGAACAGTTTAGGCAGAACGTTTATTTGTCGACTGGCACCTAATTTGGCCCCACCTATGCATTGCTAAGAATGAAGACAAAATAAGAGAGATATTGAATACCTACACGAGAATTCAAAAATCTGCTACCAAGGACGAAATACAAAATTAAAAAAAAAACGCTGAGCGATTATCATCACCTGTAACATATTACAAGGTCTCAAGGTGGAACAATAATCTAGATAAGTATTCTTTACTCTCCGCGATAACTGATAACTTAACATAAGATGACGCAAAGCTGTATGATTGTTAAGCCTTCAAAGAAGAGTACCAGATCATTTATTGAAATACAAATATGTCAGAAAAATCAGTCAATCTTTTCAAAAAATCTTGTAGAATATTCATTGTCAAGACTTTGATCACGAATTTCTCTGCATATCAGATTCCTTTAGCCAGAAAGAATAAGGGTCCCTGATACTCTGGTCTTCTCTTTAGCGCCTCTCATTAATTCTCTTGGTAGATACATTGTATTATAATATTCTAACACGTGTAGTTTTGAGCAGTTTTTCTCATTGCATAGCTTTATTTCAGTGTGTTATAAAAAAGTTAAAAAGAGCTGGTATTGAGAAAGTTGAATGAACGTTCAAATAGGGTAAATGTCCTAATTATTGCAGTATCAAGCGTAAGTCTTATTTTACTTGACTATTATTTTCAAAATATAATAATAAAGTTATGAGATGAGCCTGTTTTAATTCGAAAGAGGACGTATTTCATGCATGAAAATATTAATAAACACCAAAGCATAAAGCAATATATACATATATCTAACATTCGAATGGAAAGTATGTTTGTATCTTTATTTATTACTGCGGATTGACAAAGAATGTGTACATATTGCCGCACCCCTGTCACTTCGTAGGTTCTTATCTCCTTTTGCATAATACACGTAAATATTTCCTCAAACTTCTTATATATCCTGCTAACCAACAAACAACTGAGAGTAATAGTGCGTATAATGCGCAAGTTTGAGCACGCCTAGGGCGCGCGTCTTTCGGATCTCGCGCTCGATAAGAAATGAACATTGTCCTACGTGCTCGGCTTCCTTTGGGTCCCTGCTCTTCGTGCTCAGTTTTGTTGATAGTGTGAAGCGTATACATATTTGCAAATATTTGAAAACTTTTAGAAACCTCTACTTTTTAGAATTAAAAAAATTTTTTTTCAGTTTTTAATTGACAAATTGCAAATAAATTTACTTGAGGCTCTATTGGCCATAAGGAACATATTCTTATTACAATAGAAATTTGTATATCGCATAGCTTGTCTGGCAAATGGGATTCCTCACTGTTTGGAAATCGTTTTCACGATTAAAACGAAAAATATACGTCTTATTGGAAAATAATTCAAGCACGAAATGTAGACCCTTTTGTGGTAAATAATTCCGCTCAGTATTCTTTCTCTTGTCTTCCATAGTTTGGCCGAAAAATGACAATTTTCCACCCCGTCAAGTGCATTATCATGATTAAAACAGAAACTAGACGCCTCTTATTGAAAAATTTGTCAACATTTAATTTGTACATCTTTTTAAAATGAACAATTTTCTTTTCCAGCATTTTTTTATATCTCGCATTGTTTTTATGAAAAATGAAATTTTTGATTCTTAACAAAAATTTTCACGATTTAAACAAAAACTAAGCCTCTAAAAAAATGGTCATCGTAAATCTTTTCAAAGCGAATATTCCTGCTTTTCAACATTTCTTTGCACCTCGCATAGTTCAAGCAGAAAGGTGCATTTTTAATTTATTAAAAAACTTCCTCAATGGATAAAATCAGAACAGTTGGTCAAAAATAGCTGGTTAATGAACTTGGCTTTTATTTCGGCCAAAGTAGAATCTAATATGAAAATTCTTTCGAAAGTTATCAAGTCTACAGATTAAATACTACAGTCATACAGACAGCACAGTAAAAACTTTGGAATAAATTCTGTTGCAGGTAGAATCTGAACAGTGTTTACATTACCTTGGCACTTTGGGTACGATGAGCCAACTATGTGGAGTACTTTTGACAGGTGCAATTTTTAATGTACGCCATGGTTTTCGAAGTAAAGATGGTTTGTGAATTGCATAATGTGAAACAAGGACCCTCCACTAGGTGGTGATATGCAAGCGGCTATCTTGTTTCCAAAACCTATGCGCCAAGTAAGGATAAAAGGTATGTGGGAGTGTGCCATTCTTTTTCCGATAGGTATCAAAATCAAGATGGCGGATTGATTATAACCACCTAATAAAAAAACCCTCAGACACTAATCTGTATTATACCCTGATAAGTGGATGACGTCAAAAATGCGGACCTGATCTGTATTGTACCTTAAATACTGGCTGACGTCACAAATGCGGGCCGAGTTGATGCAGGCTACCTGCAATTATAAAGTTGTGGCCTGAAATTACAAGCTGTATGTAAAGCTCCTTGCAATGCATACAGCTTATGACGCATGATCGACAAAGTTTTCAAAATGAAACTCCGTACCCAAAGTGGTCGGCGAATTACACCCTGCTCAACTTGGTAACATAAACACTACTCAGGACAATTTCCGCTGCATGTATATGGTACCCCACAACGAGTTTTTATTCACACTTTGTTTTTACTGTGAGACAGTTATCATTGTAAAAATCGTTCGGTTGGGGTAAAATGAAAAATTAGCGATCTCCCATCTTTTTCTTGACGATCTTTATTTTTTTGCTTACCAAAATTACCTCCGGATTTTTATCGGAACTAGTTCTTACCCTTTGTTTTTTCTTAGAATTGAGTTCAAAGAGAGCCAAAAACTAGAAGTTATGAGGTATTTTCGAAAAACCATCAATTTCACTAAAATTATCGTTTCAAACATAAATATAAATGAAAGATTGGTTGAACAACTACTGCAGTATCCTCCTTGAAACAACTGTCATTTAGGAAAAATAAACGAGCTTCGAGGAGAACTGCGGTAAAGTATGGCCACATCTTACGACCGTCAGATGACTGATTACATGTACGACAAAATCACAGTGAAGGGCCGGTGAAACCCTCGTGTGTCTTAAGGATACGGAGTGACCCAAGTATGGCCGCTCTCTGCAACCACCCAGCAAATGTCACGGCATATTTCTGGCACACGGGTTTGGCTTTAGGGTTATTAGCAGTGGAGGCGTCGCACCTCCAAGAGCATCGATGATGAGAACAATCATTTTAACCGAATATCCTTCGTAGAGTCGCCGCAGCCAGTGACGCGAACTCGATCCGTAGTTCCAGTAAATTCGGCACTCCTCGTTCTTAACAACTCTATCTCTCTGGGGGCGTTCAGCAGGTCAGGGTCGCGATCAACACGTAGAAGAGCTCTCTTAGGGTCGCATTGTTTCTTTATATGTACGTCGTTCCCGTGTGAATGGGACAATTCGATAGTATATGCAATAGGTGCTTAGGGAATTAATGACACGCCCTGCACTTATTGCTGACTTGTTTTTGACTTAAACAGTGTTAATTACTCACTAACTGTAATACTCACTAACTGTTCTGTAATAGCGTTACAGAACCATGTGACTTTTGTTACGTTCTTGTAACTCTTGTGACATTCAAGAGACAGAACAATCCTATCACACTATTATATTATAGTTACAGAACAAAACCCCTGAACTGTTACATATTCTTACAGTAACATCGTTACAGAACAATGCGATCTTCATTTTCCGTTCCCAGAACACGTATCACATTCTAGTG
>WSXT02116640.1:0-11056 GCA_011762715.2 Neuroterus valhalla | reverse complement strand
ATTTTCCTATTGATATAATGAAAAATAAAAACCTAATCGAGAATTTTCTTAATAGTATGTGCAAAGTACTTATTTTCCAGAGTCAGATGCATTTTTTTGAATAACCAGAGATGCAGTAGGCTTGGGTGTATGCTGCTTCAAAGGTCATGCACGGTTAATACTCAAATATGAATGAAACGCATAGCCTAACTGTGTGTTCCCTTATCAAAGCTCTATCGCTGCATGTGCATGAAAACGAAACGGGAACTTCGAATTTCGTAACTTCATATCTCTATTCATCATAATATGGTAAAGGAAAGACCGATCTAGTAACTTTTTTTTCCTCGCTATGTCTCTATCCTCCATATACAGGCACCACTGTGCGCTGCTTGGATCAGGGTTCCGGTCCAATGGATGGTTATTTTAGCCCAAGGGATTTAGAGTGAAATATCATACAAATTACTATGTATTACATATATATGGATATCGATTAATTTTTGTAATAATACAGCTCTGTCTTATTTTAGGAGCAATGGAATTAGAACGAGTGCAATCTTTTTGACGTCATATTACATGAAGACCTGTGGTTTTATAGTGCTAGTTATTTGCAGAGTGCAGTTTGTTTTTCTAGCTAGAAGAATTCACCCTGCATTTTTCCTCTTGCCGTTCCTACTTTTTCACTGCCTGAGCACGTACTTCGTGAGAGTCTCAGGAATTCTCCAGCAGGTGAAGAAAGTCAGAGCAAAAGTGGATCTCAGTGGATCCTTGATTACTTATCGATTGTTTGTTCGGAAGGATAGCATCAGTCTGTTCGATTTGAACTGGTGGAGTTTTTATAATGCTCGACCTACGCAGGTCACAATTCCACCATAGTTTCCGTGCCTTATTCCATTCACTTCAGGGAGTGTAAATCAAGCAAGATATGATGTGGGAAGAAATGGAAGCAGACCACTGCATAAGCCAAGATTAGTAAATATATATGTAGGAGCGTATACATTGCAGTAGAATCTTCCTTCAAAGAGATTCTCTTTTTCCTAGAGGATTTATTTATTCGGATGTGGAGTGCATCTGAAAAGAGTATTCATGCAAAAATTCATTCTTACGTTTGATTGAAGGATTTTCTATATAACTCGTGAGTGCTCCAACTACTTGAAATTGGATCAGTTTAAACATTCTATAACAGAATATAATATAGTAACAATTGAACGTTCTTGAGCTCTCACATATGCATCAGCCGAATGATATTTTATATGAACTGGTAACAAGATATTTTAGAAACTTTTAAAACAATGCTTCTCGATAACGATTGGAATAAAAGTTGTGGGTCTCATCAAAAATTTTTTTTTTCCAATTTGAAGATATTTATCCTCATAACCATGTCTTGTATCTTGCATGATTTTTCTAGAAAAGGAAATTTTTCATTTTTGAAGGAATCTTCCACGAATAAAACAGAGACAAAGTTTTTTAATAAAAATGGCCTGAAAACATTCTATGACCTTTTCGATGTGAATAATTTTGCTTTCAAACATTTTTTTCGGTATCTGGTGTCCTCCGGCTCAAAATTCGTATTTCCAATTCACATCATCTATTTCATTTTAATCTTACGAGCAGTGAATGTTTTCACTGAAACATCCTAGAGGATAACGGATCCTTTTAAAATATTTAGGGAATTTCATAAGATTCCGAAAAATTATAATAAGAAATCGCGAAATTCGGTTCATACAAAATCAAATTCTGAACCATTCTTCAAACCCTCTTACTATGAATCAAGGTGAAAATCACTGATTGAATGAATATTCAAATATTCTATGGATGAATTAGCCATATTATACTAATTAACTGAATATTTCAAACACCGAGGCATTTTGATTTTTGGAGAGATACTTTAGTTGCATTATTTCTATACTTCTCAGAAAGTGTGAAGAATATAAATGACCAAAGAAGATATTGATTCATATGCAAGACTAATGTGATAACAAAAGTTAATACTGCGTAAATCGAATAGCTTATCACAGTTTCATGGACAGAAAACTCTAAGATGCTGCACTATACTTTTGGTTTCGAACTTCTTGGGATAATGACATTTATATAAAAAAATGTGAATCCTCAGCGATTCATTTAGAGTTTATTGAAATTTATTTATGATAAAGTTTCTAGCATGTTACTAGTACCAAGTCAAATATGTGTAGTTTATTCCAGTATTTGAAACTCTGCCCCACGCACAGTGGTTTAAAATCGAAAAGTTGTGTTCGGAATCACCTACAGGTCGTATTTCTTAACCGATTTGAATGTTATTTAAAATGCTCAGCAATCAATTCTTAAGAGAATTTTGGTTTGCAATTTTTGAATATGTTTCTTAGATCAACAATATATGAACAAATAAAGTGACAAAATTGGCCATTTTAGGTTTGTGAATTTCTAGCTTAAGAAAAAATGCTGAAATGAGCTCACAATCTTACATAATTATTGCAACCACTCTCATGGAACAGAAATAATTCTATTAATATTTACGTTAATTATTATGAACAATTTTTATGAACGAATTCTTACTTTCGTGTATTTCTCATCGGAAAATTTTTTTTTGCTCTGATTGCTATTATTTTCCATAAGAATCATAATTTGAAACAATGAATTATCATAACTGAACAATCAATATTTTTATTAACAATTTCTATAAGCAAATCGGCCAATCGCTCTTAGAAAAATATATTTTTTCTACAATTATTATTGAAGTGACATTTTGTCGCGATGAATAACCAACGAAATGGAGTTATAAATTATTTATATGATTCTTGTAAACAATTTCAAAAAACTGAGATTTATCACTTTTACAAGTAAAAAGTACGGTTTTTCTACTGAAATTATCCAACAATGAACTAAAAATGATCCCAAAATTTGATAGGGGAAACTGAATAACAATTTGCATGATTATTAATAAAAACTTGCGTAATCGTTAATAACAATTTCTATAGTTGGGAGCAAAAACGCTCTACTTGCGTTTTAAGGAGTCGCGGTGAACTCAGTAAAAAATATACGTAGTAAAGAAATAAAAGATAAGCGACTCCTGAAAACGCAAGTAAAGCGTTTTTGCTCCCAACTACAAAAATTGTTATTATCAATTACGCAAATTGCTATTCAGTTTCCCCTATCAAATTTTGGAATCATTTTCAGTTTATTGACGGATAATTTTAGTGGAAAAACCGTACTTTTTACATGTTAAAGTGATGAACCTCAGTTTTTAAAAAAAATTGTTTATAGCAATCTTATAAATCATTTAATACTCCATTTCGTTGGTTATACATCGCAATAAATGTCACTTCAATAATAATTGGAGAAAAAACATATTTTTCTAAGAGTGATTGGCCGATTTGTTTTTAGAAATTGTTAATAAAAATAGTAATTGTTAACTTATGATAATTTATTGTTTCAAATTATGACTCCTATGAAAAATATTAGCAATTAGAGTCAAAAAAAAATTTTCCCATGGGATATACACGCAAGTAACAATTTGTTTATACAAATGGTTTATAAAAATAGTAATTGTTAACTTATGATAATTTGTTGTTTCAAATTATGAATCTCATGAAAAATATTAGCAGTCAGCAAAAAAAAAAAAAATTCCGATGAGAAATACACGGAAGTAAAAATTTGTTAAAAAAATGGTTCATAATAATAAACTGGAATAATAATAGATGATTGAATGATAATTGATGTTCTATGAGAGTAGTTGCAATAATTCTGGCCGATAGTGAGCTTTTTTCAGCATTTTTTCTTAAGTTAGAAATTCATGAACCTGCAATGTCCAATTCTGTCACTTTATTGGTTAATATATTGTTGATTTAAGAAACGAATTCAAAAATCGCAAACCACAATTTTCTTCAAAATTGATTGCTGAGCATATAAAAAAAAACATTCAAATCGGTTAAGAAATACGACCTGTAGGTGATTCCGAACCCAACTTTTGGAATTGAACCACTGTGCCACTCAACTATAGTATGATTTCTAAAAATGAAGCTAAAAATAGTATAATGTAACGTTATACTGTTGAACTATTTATTCAAGTTACTTGTTTTCGAAGAATTCAATTTATTCTCAGACAATTATGAATTAGAAATGAATAGTATGTATGAAGAAAATTTTTTTACTGGCTTCTCAGTTACGATAAAAAATACAGAAACTGCACTTCTGGTTTGTGCATGGCAGTTCTTAAGGCGGAAGAGCAGTTACCATCTATCGTCTTATCATTATTATATCTGGGATTAGTCATATAACTCTTGACCTGGAATCAACGTATAAACTCATACGTGAAATTCGCTCGTCAAGCTTCTCTCAACCACAGGTGAACCTGATTGCTTACATACTACTGTCTAATTGATGTTTAACGATCCAAGTTGAGAGTTAAATGCGGCAGTCGCTAGTATATACATGCAAGAATATTTCTATAGATTTTATACTGACAATTAGGAAAATTTCAAGTAATTAACGTATTACCATGCGCTTGGAAACCCGAGGAAAGGACGTGCAATTTGGAATTGGGGACGCGAAAAAGCACAATGCTCTAAATCTTTCGTTAACTGCGCGATATGATGTCAGATAATTACGAGGCATTTTAGTAATCTTGCCTTTATGTCTCAACTCTGAATGTATCGCAGTTATATTTTAAAGGTTCCTTCAGGTTAAAAAGAAGTGATAACCACAATCTCATTAAACTCTTTCTCTTTGTTCAATTCCATTTAATAGCTGATCCTATGCAATTCTTGATGGCACATGCATTTAGGAGTTACACTACTTGGAGTAAAAATCTAAATGGAAAATAAGCTGTACATATATGCAGAGTGAAAATTGAGAATCTGAAATTGGAAAAACAATATCAAATCTCTTATTAACGTCCAAAAAATTTGGTTGAAATCTGCAACCCCTGGAAATCAAACAGAAAACCAAGAATCCAACGACCAAATTTAGACAAACACCCTCGAGTAAACCTATTCAACAGAAAAAACAGTGAAGATAAAAAAGAGGAAAGATAAAAGAGAAAGCAACCTTCACATCCCTTTCTTTCTCTTTTTTTATCTTTCGTCTTTTTTTCTTTTTTTTTCTTCAAAAGACACAAAAATATATATCCTCACTATCTACCAACGTTTCGGTGTTCACCCAACACCCTTATCAAGGTAAAAAAAATCTTCCAGCACATAAGAACCATGAAAACCATGCAGAGACCATAAAAAAAGAGCTCTGTTCTAATTCATTCTAAACCCAAAGTGGAGTAGTATAAACAAATATTAAACTCTATTTTATTTGAAGATTTCCCTCAGATCATTACGTTAACGGAAAGTTAATTTATTTCCAGACATAAATCAAGTTCATTTTGAGACTTCATAAGCGTAGGTGTAGTTATTTTTCGCTAATGATAGAATTACATGTTTGTATTACCTGAAATGGAAGTGTGTAGTTGCAAATTATCCCTACGCACTCTGACCCTTTGCTCCTTTATGCTCTGCCATCTCTCTATCACCGCTCTCTCTACCACCGCTTTCTCATCCATTTCCTCTTCGATCCTGTCCTTTTTTTCTCAAAAAGCCCAATACTCCTACTCCCTTCGTTTTTTCTCCTTTTTACTGAATTTATTTATTAGTCCTCAAATGATAACTTTCGAAGCTCTATGCATGGACCCATCCTACCTACACCTTTTACCGAATTTTTTCATAGTTCATCCCTTCTCATATTTCGAGCCTGTTTTATTCCTATCTTTTATACCCTCTCTTACTTCTCCTCAAACTTTCGCTCTTACTATATTTCTGATACTAGCGCTCTCGACTGCTTTTCTTACTCATGTACCTCTTTCTCAACCCCGCTCCTTTCCTCTTTGCAATGTTTTCAACCATCCCTCCCTTATCCTTGTTGTTCAAAATGATATGAGAGTAAATATTTGGAAAATAGAATAAAATGACAAACATGATTGAAGCTTCAGCGGAGATAACTTTGGATCAACAGGAAATTGTTTTCCTGAAATACTTGTTCAAGCTGTGACCCTACTAGACCGGGAGATGGTAACAGACGACTTTCTCCCATTTCACCCCGCGTGCCTTTTAAAGGGTTGATAGTTTACCCTAAGATATGAAGGACAGAGAGGTTCTTCGCTGATGCAAGCTTTCACGTCATAGGAAAAATAGCTTTTCTTTTTGTGAAGAATTTCAGAGGTTTTCCGTGATATTATATTGCCTTCCTTCGTGACATAGGGTAGTACAAAGAAATTGAAGCTACTGAAAGAATTGGTGGCATGCAATCCGCAGCGTCCGAAAGGGCTTAAAGGGCTAAATAAAAATGAATAAAATAAAAGGGCATTTTCGTGTTTTCGAATTGCATGCCGATGTAAAAATTAAAGTTTCGATTATGAGAACACTCTGCGGAAATTGTCAAGCACCCGTCGCATGACCAATGGTGAACAATGTTCGGAGAACTTTGTGAAAATTCAGCACAACTTTTCCGTGATTTCAAAATAGCTTTCATAAAGATAAATATCAATTTTATATCGAAATAATTATCTGATGCAAATGTCATGCATTTTGCATAAAATCATCTTATCATAAATAATAACAACAGTTGAATAAAATATTATAAACAATTCCGCGTTTTTGATTCGCATGCCGTTTTATATAAACATAAACATATAATTTAAGGATATAATAAAAACGACATGCAAGGTCCCTAAGACCATCGCATTATAAATAATAATAGAGGAGGCGTAAAATATTATAAACTTGCATGCCGTTTTGTATTTAACATAAACATATTATTTTAAGGATGTAACGAAAACGGATGAAACCACGAACGTAGGAGCATCTCGAGGGGTCACTCTATCCCACTTCTATTTCTTCGTCACTGTATTATTATTGTTCAAATGTTGATGAATCTGTAGAGGTTACGACTACGTTTGTTATTTAACGACGTTACTGACCACCACTGTTTTGTTAATTTTTCATGTAATAGGTTTTAAAAGTGTAAAAAAATATAATTCTATAATTATTTTCTGTTTATGTAACTACTTTGGATAGAGCAACATGCCTATTTTTATTTCAGTTGAAAAATTTATGTTTACTTCATTTTTTTTGCAATCCTTGAATTGTCATCATAATAAGAAGGTACTGGTTTTATGTGGGAATCATCTTTTGCGGAATCATGCAATCTTCACGTTTTGAGATCTCCTGATTCCGAAAAAGTAATTTTTACGTTGGTGTCTGTCTGTAGTTGTCGTCGTCGTCGTCGTCGTCGTCGTCGTCGTCGTCGTCGTCGTTGTCGTTGTCGTCGTCGCCTGTATACTCCATAACTTTGGAAAGAATAATCGAATTGGATTGCCCTATGGTACACATTTTGAGGGAACAAAAAGACAGCTCGTGTTCGCTAACCAGCTATTTTGGATGAAACATCAGAGATGTTTCATCAAAAATTATCAGAATTATCAGAAATGTAGCATTTTCAAAATTCAAAAAAATAAACAGAAATGAGAATTTTTAGCCAAATAACGCAAGATTGAAAAACAAGTCAAAAGGAAAAAAAGGTTTCTTCTTGGGAGCCGTACAAGATTATCAATACAACTTTTTGGTCCCCAGGGACCAAAAAGACAGGTCAAAATTTATTTATCTAAAATATTTCCATGAGTTTTTTCTTGATCACTTTTTTCTGCAAGAATAGTCTAAAAATAAGAAATTCTACTTGAAGAACTAAACTTTACTTTGAAAGAACATCTACAAAATTTTGTTTAATTTTTTTTTCATGAAGGGCATAGTTTTGGTATTAATGAAAGAAAACAACATTTCAAGTAAAATTTGAGTTTCCAGCAAAATTTAACGTGATACAAAGAAAAAGTTTGAAACGAAAAACTGTTCTTTTTTTATGTGATGCGTGGTTTTTATTTTAATTGTAACTATATTAATATAAGAAATAGACTAACTAATTTTTTTCAAATTAAACAAGCTACGGGGCTTATAAATTAATATTATATACATTTTATGCATTAGAGTTAAAGGTAATATAGAAAAGTTCACGTTTCGCACAGATTTTGATCGAGTGCGCAGCACGAGGCGCACGATCAGAATGTATTCGCTAGAGCCGGAGAAGCTTTAACAAGAGCTTTATCAATTACAGCAGCCGACATTCTACTTTTTAGTTTCAACAGCTCTACACATAATTTTGTAATAGCCTGGTGTGCACGGAAAAGTCGTACTGAATTTTCACAGACTTTCCCTAACATTGTTCGCCATTGGTCACGCGAGGGGCGCATGCCTATTTCCGCAGTGTGTTCTCATGATCGAAATTCGAATTTTTTACATCGGCATGCATTCGAAAACACGGAAACGCCCTTATATTTTATTCATTTTGATTCAGCCCTTTGAGTCCCTTTTGGACACTGCGGATTGCATGCCACCATTCATTATAGCTATTTTCTTTATGACGTGAAGGCGTGCATCGGCGAAGATCCTTTCTGTTCTTCACACCCTAGGGTAAACTATCAACCCTTCAAATGGCATGCGGGGTAAAATGGGAGAACGTCGTCTGTCACCATCTCCTAGTCTATACGTTGATATACTTTCTCATGAAATGGTTCGTACATGTTCATTTATATTCGTATAGTTCATACGTAGTTCATGTAGTTTTAAATGCAGGTATTGCTGTTGATTCAACGTATTGTTTACCGGAGTTTCAAGAAAATTTTAGATAAAAATATGCAGATGTGAAATTAATCAGATATGAGTATATCTTAAGGTTTATAGGATGTAGGAGTGATGGGCGGATTAAGGTCTCTTGACAAAATGCGTGATCCATTCGATTTATCGAGAAAGATGTCCGCTCCACAGTTTTCTTTTGACATTCATACTCTCTTCCATCGCTCGTCCTGAAATCCCTATATCCGATCTCCTTGGACAAAGAGATTACTTTAAACTGAAATGGTTCGTCTTTACTTCTTCGTAGGGTGATACCCAATAAAACCCTAGAAGGCCGCCCTCAAAGGGTGCTCCTGAGCTGGAAAACTAGATCTAGAATGACAGAAGACTTGTTGTCTCTCAACAAATTGATCGTCTCATATATGTTCCTTCGAATCGAAGGGAAACTTGCAGTATCTTTCCTATTTTCACACAATTTTATCTGCAGCAATTTATGCATCGACTTTTATATCATTTGAAAATTGAGTTCATTCTTTCTATGAGATATTACTGATTATATTATGAATACTTCACAACTGACTTTTGTTTCAGCCGAAAGACATTTTTAAAATCACAGTAACTCATTATATTATTAGTTACAGTTATATTCCTGTTTAAAGTTTCATTATATAATGAACAAAATACAATTTCCTCGCTCATAGGATACCCGAAAAATATATACTTATTATTGATGTCCTCCAAATACAAACAATGGAGATTAGAAGTGCAAAAATAAAGAAGGGTAATTCAATACACATGTTTTTTTTTCAGATTCCGATTGCATACATTATATTAGCACCTCTGAAATCTCTTGTAATCTTTTGTCTTGACTTGTAATGACTTTCAGTTACATACAATGATACCATAGGACTATTCCATGCTTCAAAATTATGTTCCCCTCACACAGATCACTGTTTTAGAAAATACGCAACTATTTATATTTTGACTCTGCTTCAAGTGTATCACTTTGATCGATATATTGTTTTAATAATCAACTATTTTCAATTGACTATCTTCTCAAATTCTTGCATTCACCTCTGCCTTTGGAACCACCTCGCAAAGTATAAAGTTAAGGAGACCGGTGAATGGGTAAGATAATTTAACAGGGGAAGGATGAGATAAGATATCGTCATGGTTGGTGCGGTTTTATAGTACCGCCTTCATAAAGCTATCGAACAAGCTTCTCTAGAAATTCGCTGAGTAAACCGCGAAACCCACCAGGTCACCATGTGTTCTTGAAAGAACCGTTCTTCATTTGCCACATATTGGGAATAAGATTTTCCCTTTCTTCCAGAAAACAACCGTAGAAAGCATGTTCAGATCTGAATTTTGACAGAAATAATGTCAAAATAAGACTTTTATACATTTAATAAAATATTAATAAACATTTCAGAAAATAGAATAAAACTATCAAGGCTCTCAATTTTCGGATATCTCAACATTTGTAATTTGAAATGGTTTAATGTCAACCGGTAGTGATATGGAAATAGTAATTTCATGTATGGAGTTCCTATATGACATTATTAAGTCTTCAAAGTTTTGAATTAAAAATTTGTCGAATCATTGAAGTGTTCAACTTGAAATGATTGTTAGATTACTGTGAATATGAAGAAGAATCTCCGCAAAACTCCACATGAGGGACATGCATGCATATTAGGGCGTATCGAAAAAAAATTTTTTTCACAATCGTTTTTGGTTAGGGCTGACAAAATTCTGCTGAGCCCTAAAATATCTCCTGTGAAAGATGAGTCAAAAAAAAAAAAATGTCTGAGTTCGCGCAATGTCGAAATGGGGAAAAATTGTAGATTCATCATCACCAAAGTCTCAAAGATGGTAATTTCTGATCCGGCTAAGCGGAAGAAAATCTATATTGTATTCACATACATACCTGCTAAGTATAGATCTCATAAGAAAATGTTCTGTGTATGCGCATTCATGTTGAAGTTATAAGTATTCGAAAAAATTAACAAAATATTCCCAATTTTCAAGCATTACGAGCTCAAAATTGTTATTTCTGATCAAGCTAAGCGGGAGAAAATTCATATTGTATCCACATATTTACCTGCTTCGTACAGATCCATTGAAAGAATATTCCGTTGTCGTGCATTCATGTTGAAGTTACAAATAATCGTAAAATTCACGAAATATTTGATACGAGTGCGCGAATACAGAAAATTTTTTATTGAATGTATACGAAGCAGGTATATATGTAGATAAAGTATGCATTTTCCCTACTAAGCCGGATCAGAAATGACTATCCTTGAGCTCACAATACTTCCAAATAACAAATATTGAGTGAATTTCTCGGATATTTATACTTTTGACACGAATACGCGAACACAGAACATTTTTTATTGGATCTATACCATGCAGGCATA
>WSXT02116629.1:0-11056 GCA_011762715.2 Neuroterus valhalla | reverse complement strand
ATACATACATACATACATACATACATACATACATACATACATACATACATACATACATACATACAGACAGACAGAAAACATACAGACAGACGGACAGACAGAAATACATACAGTATACAGACAGACATACACATTCGTGAAAACCTGTTTCCGGGTTCAGAGGGTCTCAAAACGTGGACATTTAACAGAAACGGGAAGAGGGGGGGGGGATGTTACACAAATTTGATATCTTCTCTGATGAGAATGTAAAAAGCATTTTAACGTCCATTTATATTTCCAAATTTAATGGTTTCATCAATAATGCTGGAACCTTTTTTTTTACATTATGGCTCCAAAGTAAAGAAAAACATTTCAATGATGAATTAAAATCATACACATTATGAAAATTAAATGAATGTTTCGAAATTTTTTCTTCAAAGTAACTGAATTTCAAATAGAGAAGAGTGTAAGCTTCCTCTAAATCGAATGAAAGTACTTGTTGCTTCTATGCTCTGCTTGCCAGTTCTCCGTTCAGTTATTAAATTCAAGTTTGGTGCAGCTTCGGAATCTTTGTAATTTATCGTCGGCAAACTATTGACGGGAAGTATTCCTCATCGATGTATCTATCGACTTATATATTCGATTGGTACCATATATATAATCGATACGCTCGATCAGGTGACTTATATTCTACCATCGTTAAAACTTACTAATGAGAGACGTCTGCTCTTACAGATTCCAGTCACGATCCATTCGATGAGAACACGTGCAGGTTTCCATTTAGATGAATGTGAATTTTAACGGAATTATGAAAAGCGTCCCAAAATCACTGCACGTTTCAAAATATGTGTTTACCATTGCATATATATTCACGTCTTAAAATTTACGCGCATAGAAAAATAAAATCACGCTATAGAAACGGCTTTTGCATTTATAATTTCCTCCCTATTTGTATCCCTTGGTAAACAAATATTAGTATTTACACTTTTTACTTCGAATTATCTGCTCCAAAGTATTTATTATCTTTTCATATTTAATGTGAAAGGATTCCAATTATTATAGCTGTTGGTGTTTCAAGCTAGAGAACTAATGAAATCCATAGAATATCAATTTCTGATTAATCCGTTCTCTCACCAGTTCCTATTGTGTAATATTAAATGTTTTGAATAATAGTGATACTATAAAGTCGGTGTAGCAAGGTTATTAAATTATTCAGGAAATCTAAAATAAGCTTCTGAGGTAATGGAGTTCAGTGTACGTAGAACTTGATGAAAAATGTATGTTCGGGGAGCATAGGAGTTTCGAATCCCTCTTGAAATGAATAAATAAATTGCAGAAATGAGTTTAGGGTACCTTTACTTAATAGTTAAATAAATAATTGGCATTCAAATATTGAAATAGCTTGATCTATTACATATCTTGCTTAGGGGTTGCAATTTGGAGGATAAAATTTCTCTTGAGTCCAATTGGGGAAAAACACTCTTAATCGAACGTGATAATAATTTCATGAAATCTTTATGCACAATGGTTACGTTAAACCATAAGAATCTTCTCCTGAATGCTCATAAAGGTTCTGTAAGCAAAAATCAGAGGAAAGAGAATGATACAAAAAAAGAAATAGACAAGAGTCTGACGCTTACGAACATGTCGAGCATTTTATGAAATTCCCACAAGACCGAAATTGGCGTTTACCTCTTGAGTCCTGGCATCCTTGCCAACTGAACTTTCATGATATCACTTTTGTATAGTGACGAGAATTTCCAATTGAAAAACGATAAATCGAGATATGTTTTGCATGAAAAAGTTGAAATAAACGTTCTTGATTAGCAATTCGTTCTTTAATACTCTCACGTTTTAGGAACAATGCGTGCTATTACAATATCAAATAGGTTTATGTGGTGCCACCTAGGGGGAAATTTACCATTGGCCCAAGACTGGGCTAATACTGGGGGCCAATGCTCCCAATGCTGTACCCGTATTGCTGGCTAGTATCGGTCAAACGTTGGAAAAGCTTGGGGTGTCTACGCCTGTGTCAAGACTCGGGCGGTCAACGATGGCCCATTATTGGGCCAAGTCTTGGCGTAATACAATCGCTAATACTAGGAAAAAAGGAAAATAATTAGAACTTTTAGAAAAAAATTTATCATTTTTATTATTTCTTCAATATTCTCAAAAATATTTATTCTATTCAGAAATGTGCAATGAAATCCTCCGGAATGAATCTATCTAGAATACAGTGACGATAACTGAAATTTTCGACATTTGATAGCTGCATATTTCTCCCCTTTCAAAGATCGAACGAATTATCTTGACTGTGAGAGAGAATAAATCTCGCGCTCCTCATGCGACACTGGTCAGAACTAACTCCACCGCTTAACCGAGGATCGATATCCACGATATCGATCGAACTTCACGTTGCTTCACTAAACAGGATATCGATCCTCGCTCGCGCGGTAGAGTTAGTTCCGACCAGTGTCGCATAGGGAGCGCAAGATCACAGTCAAGATAATTCGTACAATCTCCTGAAGGAGAGAAATATGCGGCTATCAAATGTCGAAAATTTTAGTTGTCGTCACTGTATTTCAGTTTGGCTTAACAGCATCGCACTTTTTCTTACAGTTCTTTGAGAGAAGGAAGAACAAGAAAGAAGGAGAATAAAAACAAAGTTACCCCTACCTCGCTGGATTCATTTTGGAGGAAATCATAACCTATTCTGGAACAGAAAAAATAATCTTGAGAAAATTGAAGCAATAATGAATGATAAATTATTTTTGAAAAATTCCAATCATTCACTTTTTTTCTAGTATTGGCGATTGTATTTTGCCAAGATTTGGTCCAATAATGGGCCATCATTGGCCGCCTGAGTCTTGGCACGGGCCTAGTCACCCCAAGCTTTTCCCAACGCTGGACCAATACCGGTCGAAAATATTTTCCTAATATGAAAATAAAAAGTCATAAGTTAAAATAATGATAACAAGTGAAAAATTGAAGTCTCAAAATATTTTCGGAGACTCCAAATATATGATAGTTTACCTTGTTTGCAAAATTTCTGTCAGGAAGATGTTTCGTGTTAGGACGGATGAACAGAAAGTAAACAGCTGATATATAGAACGTGGTATATAATGAATGTTTTGAAAAAATGAAGGCAGGTTTTTTAAGAAAAGTATATTACTGGACGATTAAGAAATTCACTTGAAAAATCAAACATTACAGTTTATTTAAAAAACACGAATATTTTATACAATTATCTATCGAAAAAAAGGACAGTGACTCCACTAAAAACTTATTTGGCGTTATTTATTTGGTAAAATGAAAATGCTGCAATTAGGTTTATATGGGTAATTCTCCACTGACGGGGAACTTTCGTGTTCAAGGGTTATATTACAAAAACTATTGGTTGTATTGGTGTTCAAATCTATAAAGGTCTTCATTTTAGTACCTTCCAACAAGTTCCACAGTAAAAATGAATTAATTAAAAAATATATTCTTGAAGGTCTTAAAGTTTGAATAAAAAAGTACAATTTTTTAAATAAATATTTCAATTTTGATGCAATATTCACAACATATGCACGCAAATATAGGTGTCTGTGGAAATATTTTTTCGGTTACGTTGATACATAAACAGCGATAATTAGGCAACTATGAATACCTTTCCGGGACCAGTTTTGGCAAAAAAAAATTAAAGGGGAAACCGCTCTTTGCTCATTCCTCCAAGCTTTGAATGTGAAAATTATAAACTTTCTTCTCAAATTGAGAAAAAGTTTGCGAAAATCTTGCGTATTATTATCAGTATCCATCAACTTAATTGAAAAGTAATTGTATATTTGTGAACGAAATTTAATTAATAAAGGATAAAAAAATATATATTAGAACGGGAAAAAAAATCGCAAAAGGATTTTTCAATGCATTCTACTCTGAAAATTTAGGAAGACTTTTTGTGTTGTTTTCCATCGACGTAACCTACATCGACGTGACCTTACTTTCAGCTTGTCCGGGTAGCAAGACTCACCGAGCTCGTCTGAAGAACTTTCGCAGAAAAGTAATGAATTTTTCGATAGATTATTTTGTTTTGATCATAGAAGCACTGCATTAAACAAAGAATACGATTTTCATAAATAAAACTAGAAAATATCCTCCTCATTTGGGAAGTCTTTGACTTCTCACAATCTTGAATTTTCTAAGACAGATTAGCAGATGTTAGGTTGGTATAATCCAGCTTAATTTATCTTCAGGATGCATTAACGGCTTTTTATTTACATACATTCTATGAATTTAAAAATGTTTATGATTATACATGTTTTATTGAAATTTATTTATAAACCTGATTGAAAGTGTGAAATGGTGAAATGGTATTCATTTATCAATTTACCTGTATGCAAAAATATATATTATCAAATTTTTCATGGAAATGGTGTTTGTTTATAAATTAAAACGTTATTTTCGACGCATAATTATGTTCTGTGTAGGAAAATAAACAGCGATGTGTTCACATAGGTGAAAATTAAAAATCAAATTCACTGTAAGAATTTTCAAGAGAAGAAGTGAATGGATAAATTAGATTTAGATAATCAGGTAAACTCACAGAAAGACCGAAAAGAATATGTCTTAAAAAGAAGCTTGTTAAGCTTTAAATCTTTGAAAACCTTAATTGTATCTATATAATCATAAATCTATGGATTTAGTTATTATATTTTATAAAGAACTATAGACTGTTAATGTTGGATTCTTATTATGAGGAAAATTTGTGTAATTACGAAATAAAGAACAATTTATATCTTGTGCCGAAGTTAGTTGTTACGACTGGGAAAACTGTATAATATCCAAAAATTACTATCATTTGCTATTAAAACTGTAAGTAATATTGTCAAATTGAATTATGATACTCCTACAGGAAAAAAATTAATTTCTAAGTGAAATCTTCCATTTTTGAACAAAACTTAAAGAATGATTTATTTTATTTGAAAAAAAATTGATGATAAGATAAAGCGTGGCGTCAAAAAGCTGGGCATGCCTTTAAAATGAATTTGAAGCGCGCATACTTTCAGCAGTTCTAATTTTCTAAAAAAATTTACTTTCCCCAAAAGTTCCCTTTCTTGGAAAATCACCAATGTAGGTGAAACCGTCAGGAGATGAAAAACGATAATTGCTGAACATAAGAGAGACTGTGAAGTTGGTAATTTTAACACAGGTTTAGCACAGCATTCTTGGAATTCCGATCAACATTTTGATTTTGAGTTTAAAAATAATAAAATTTTAACTACTGAAGAAAACATTTACCAAAAACATATTATGGAGTCCATTTTCATAATTAAATTTTTCAACATATCAGTTTATTTACGGACAACAATTCTTAAAATAAAGAAAATTTATCATAGCATTATAAAATAATATGCTTCTTCTTATAGGATGTAAGATTCCTAAAAATTTTAATCTCAAATTTCTAGTTCTATGCGCTCCTTCATCAATGATTTCCTTAAAAGCCTGCTTTCATATTTTCAAAACATTCAAAGGGCACCACGTCCTATATATCAGCTGTTAACTTTCTGTTCTTCCGTCCTAACCAAGAAAAGTCTTTTTGATACAAATTTTGTAAAAAAGGTAAACTATCATATGTTTGGCATCTCGAAAAATATTTTGAGACTTCAATTTTTCAATTGTTACAATTATTTTAACTTCTTACAACATCGTTTTAAAACCTGACATCATTCTATGTTATAACATTGAAAATCCTTTCATTTTCAATGATTGTGGTGTTTTCGACACAATCAAAATCTAAAAACAACAACTTTCCCATCGACTCAGTTATTAAAAAAAAATTTTATATTTCGTTTAAAATATCATGTTATCACATAAACTGTTTCGATATTGTAATCTCTATATTTTTTATTCCAGAATGAAATCTCCTTGAAAATGGAACGCATTGCTACCGAAACGTAGAAGTGTTGATGGAGGAATCTCTTACTAAAAATAAAAATTTCTGAGTTCAAAAAGTGTTTCTTGGCTATGCTTTATTTTTGACTATATGGTGACTGTAAGACGGGAAGAAATCCACGTAATATCTCAACATATTCTTCATCTTCTTAGGGCAGGGTTTGTTGTTTAAGTTTATTTTGTTACAAAAAAAAATTCTTTGAAAGGAATTGAAGTAACAATGATTGTGTCAAATGATAGTTTGGAACATCGATTCCTATCAATTCTCAATCCTCAGGATAAAAAATACTACTGTCTAACATAAGCATTGCAAATCCTTATTTGTTGCAATTTTATTGTTTGAAGATAATTCCTTAATCCTTAACCAACCCATTTATTCCGTTATAAGTGAAAAAAACAACGTTATTTTTGTTACAGGTAAGTTAACCCCCAGGAAAATTAAGTTGAGAGGTTTGGTGCAAGTGTAAGTATAGTACAACTGGTTCATAAATATGCAAAACTAATTCAAGAAAGGGCGATGAAAGCGCAGCTGAGGATTTATTGCTTTAAAATTTTACCATTCCATTCCATTCAGGTTCTTCACTTTCATCATCATACCATAAGGTTGTTCAGTTCTAGCTACGTTGTAGAACTGAAGATCGAAGAATATATATAGAGAAGTTCTTAGCAATTATTTTTATAATAAATAAATAGGTGAGAAGCCAACTAATAGAAGAGGTTTGAAAATAGGTGCTTTTCAATATTCATTTGATAAAACCTTAACTTTTAATACTCCTTTGATGTTATTGGAGTTGACTATATACAAATATAAAAATTGCTTCCTGTCAGTATTTGTGAATCTGCATTTAGGATTGGCTTCTGGAAACGAGAAGAAATGTACCTCACCCTGAATTTGAACCTCATTTCATAGTAAAAATTATAACAGTTTGATTTATTCCTCTTTTTGCCTGACTTGTTGATAGGCTACGTAAGTAGCTCTGGTGGCACCAACTGTCGGCTCGCTTATTAGGAAGTCGGGTACCTCGCGATGGCTGATAACATGGGCTCTGCTACGGACAGCGCAATTTCAACATTTATTCAGAAAACTAATCGGTCTAAACGAATGGGTTGTGTAGTTAGATGTTCTAATATTGAAAAGAAAAATCTGCATCTAGAATTTTATATGTTTTTGGCCGATCCTACAAAAAAGCGAGAAAAGGAAAGTGGATTGCTGCTGTGCGTCGCTTACCGTATGTATTTAATTTATTTGCTTGAAAATTCAATAATGCAGAGTCATGATTAAATGCTGATATTTTCAAACTATGGGAGGTACTGGAAAAGATAAATGACTTAAAATTGTGCACCAAGAAAAGATCTACAAACTTGGTACAATCAACTTTTTGATGGGACAAGTAGTTTTTGCTTCATTTATAAAAAAGCATATAAAAAATGAACATTTGGATAATTGACACAAGCTTAGGAAAAATCAAATAGACGCAAGTTTTTTACCTGGAAATATTTCCAAATTTATTCTCAAACTTTCTCAACAGGGTATGTAGTATTTGTTTGCTTGAAAATTCAATACTGCAGAGTAATGATTAAATGCTGATATTTTCGAAGTTCAAGCGAGAGGAAATGATATTGCACTGCTCTCCTGTATGCTTCTAAAAAGGATCATTTTTTTTTGACAGGAAAATTGTAGTTTATGTGTATTTAAATGAAGTAATAGATTTGCTCTTTAGTTCTCTGTTCCAAATCATCAGTTCATTTGTTTTCGAATAGCTATTTCCCGCATTGACATAAATGCATAAAGCATCAGCATGCTTGCAAAAGCCTTTTCCAGCTCTACAACTTCAAGTTGTACTTAATACCGATCTATCAGTATTCAGCTGTAAAAATAGTTAGAAAAAATATAAATAAAAAGAATTTTTTTCTAGTAAAAGCGTGACAGTCGAGAGGAAATATACTTGGTAACTTTTTTTTTCTTGTTGAAAAATTGAATTTTTGAGTCGCAAATTTGAATTCACGAAAGTTATGTAGTTTGAATTTTGTTGTTGTTGGAAATTCCACTGTTTGGTTAAACGTTATTTTATCCGTGAAGAAATGATCTCTTTTGGTTGAAAATGAATTTCCTCGTTTAAAATGGAACTTTTCTGGATAGAAATTCAACCGTTTTTTGAAATTTTAATTTCTCTACTATACACATTCACATTTTTTGCATAACATTTCCCAACGTTATATTTAGATGGTATAAAAATATTCTATAAGAATGTTCTAATACAGAATTTTTTATTTGCAAACTTTGTAATACATTAACAATTTTCGATTAACATAATTTTTTCAGATGCACATATTTATTTCAAATTAGCCTAATATTCGTGCTTTATTTTATTTATTCGTAAACATTCCTATTACTATGTACTTTGGAATTGAGCAACTGTTAAGATTATGCGGATTTTCAAAATTACCTCTACTTTGACATCATGAATATTTTCTATCTTCTCGTGCTTTCAGCCCTTGGTGTGGATCTAGTAACTTTTCCAGATATCTGAGTGTTGAATCCCTCGTGGGATTCTTCATCAACATCGTCAACATGGAAGCTTTTTACAAGTCTTTTGCCTTGTCTCAAACTTTTAGGCCGAAAAATGCTTGTATTTACTTCCTGAAATCCTGCTCATAGTATAATAATTATTTTTTTGTTGATTTTATGACGTTTTAACAAATCGATAAACTTTGGGAAAATGCATGTCACGTGCAGACTTTCATATGAATACTCGCGTGAGCCGGTCGCGGGCTGCGAGAGGTAACTCACTATTTAAAATTGAATCCTAGAGATGGCGCGAGCAAAGCGCGCCAGAGGTACTCACCTATTCTTTATTGGAGTACTTTGAATGTTCCGGACTGAATTTTATTCTTATATTCCTCAATATTGTGGAAAAATGGTCAATGTTAATATTTGAAAATATAATATTTGAAAGTTTGACAAGTTCCTCAATACAGTTTGTTGGACAATTCTTCAGTGCACGAACCAAGGAATAAAATTTTCATTTACGGATTACGTGAACATTCATGGAGTCTATAGAAGTGTCTTATCAATGAAGGTGCTCGCATTATTGGTAGAAACCTATTCTCCAACAGAGATCATATCACGTGGCACCTAATGAACGTGTATTATCAGCGAATTAGGCAGCTCATAGTTCTCGATAAAGGTGATACTAATTATCTTCAGTTCATGGGCAAAATAATACCATTTACTAATTTATCGCTGCAATAAAACTTAAACATGAAATCACAGCTCCTAGAAATTCGAATATTGATAGTGCATTTTATAATAATATAAAATTATTATTCCAGTTTCATACCGACTATTACATTTTTATATTCAGCAGTCTCGGGCCTAATATAAGATGTGGAAGGCAATAGAAACCCCTGGGAAGCTTCTCTTTGAAATTCAAGACGCGAATTAGATTGATGAAATCGTTGTAGACACGGAATTCTCTTTTTCTCTTATAGAATCAGCCCGCGTTCTACATCCTCGGATTTCTAGAAGGAAATTCTCAAACAAGGATTTTGTTTTGTCCTCCTTTCTGTGCATAGTAATTCCTCCCCCTTTATGCACAAGAAATCCATAAAAGGAAGTAATTTACTAGAAATTTGATTCAATTGTGGTGCTTTCAAGTTATCTTGAGTCGCGAAAAGAATTTTATCAAAAAATCCTTCCCAATCATTTCAACAGTATTCAATTTATTTCGTCTGTACTATCGTGGAGACTAAGTGATTTGCTCATCCATTTCCAAACATTCATCATTGAAGTACACCCCACACGCTCATGGACGGATCGGAATTCCTGGTTTACCGGTATATCATCAGGTTGAAATACACTTTATTCTATTTCTTTCGGAAGAGAATTGCTTCCCATTATCTGATCCGTAAAATTTAAAGAAATTAAAATTGAAAAAAGCAACCCTTCAGATTCTTATCTAATGTCGAACGATCAAGGTAATTTCTTGAACTCTTGGGGATTGAAATAAAAAACCAAGATTCCAACGACAAACCCTGAAAAACACTCCCCAATGTCTCTATTTTAATTCCAAAAAAAGAAAATGAAAATGGGAGAAGGGAAAGATATATGAGGTGGAAACATCCGTAACTCCCGCATAACCCCTTTCTTATCTTTTTGATGTAGATAACATCTCTTGGGATACTATCGAACGCGCGTGGTACGTAAGAGGATCTCTGCAAAGGAATTAATAGCTTATCAGCTAAGCGACGCAAAAGGGGAAGGTAAAGCCGAGAAAAAAGGCCCCCATCCACCAAAAGCCTGTCCATAGCTCGACTGCACCCATTTCACTCTCATGCCCCCCCTCCCTCTCCATATTCTCCTCCCTGTCCCTCTCCCTATCCCTATCCCAATCCCTCTCTCTATCCCTCTCCCACCGATCTTAACATCTCGCATAGTTGGACTTGCAAATTGAAATTCTCGTTGTTTAAAACACGTTGTCACGATTACTCCAGAAAATATACGTCTTATTGAAAACTAAGGGAGTTAAAAATTGAAGGTCTTCCCAAGCTTAACAATTTTCCCATTCCATATTTCTTCTTGTCTCTTATTGTTTGGACGGAAAATGGTGTTTTTCTACTTTTGTATGTGCGTTATCGTGATCAAAACAAAAACTATTCGTCTTATTAAAAAATAGTCAACAGTAATTTTGTAGATTTCTTTAAGGTGAACGAATTTCGTACTTTTCATTTTTTGCATCTTGCATAATTTTGCTAGAAAATGGAATTTTTCATTTTTGGTAACATTTTTCACGATTTAAACAAAAACCATGAAACTTCTGAAAAAAGTGGTTGAAATGAATTTGTTGATCTTTTTGTAATGGATAATTTCATTCATTAACATTTTTTTGCACCTTGCATATTTTCACCGGATTCGTGTTCTTTTCAAAAAGCTATTTCAATGGAGAAAACCAGAACCATTGGTCAAACATGACCATTGGTCATTCCCACTGAAGACTAATCGACCTTTAGAAGACTTTTTTGTTGAAGACTCTTATCGTAGCAAAACGTCACCCAGCAGGTCAAAACCCATAATGAATCACCCCCCCCCCTACCCCCCCCCCTCCCCCTCCCCCCCCCCCCCCCCCTCCCCCCCTCCCCCTCCCCC
>WSXT02116617.1:0-25237 GCA_011762715.2 Neuroterus valhalla | reverse complement strand
GGGGCGTTTGATTCAGGTATGTAATTTTCTAAAATTCGGAAAATAAAGATGAATTTTAGATCCAACAGGACGCATTTCCAACATAAAAGTTTAACTTTCGGACAAAAAACATGACTTCGAGAAAATAGTTGAATTTTCAACAAAATAATTACGTTTCTACCAGAACTGTCGAATGTTGAACCAAATAAATTCCCAAACTATAGATGGATTTTTTACCAATTTTTAAAATTATCTTGCAAAAAAGATTACACTCCAATTGAAAACAAATGCAATTTCAACCATATAATTGAAATCTCAAGTCATCAAAACGAGGTTTCTGAAAAATAGCTGAATCCTCAAGAAAAAAGTTCATTTCAAACTGAGAAAAATGAATATGAATGAAAATGAATCGAATAGCTAAATTTTCGATAAAACATATGAACTTTTTACCAAGAAGACCATTTTTATATCAAAAGGCAAAATTTCAACAAAATACATAAATTTTCAAACTATAAGCTGAATTTTTATCTAGAAACTATGAGTATTCTACCAATAATGGAACAGTGAAATTTCTAGTTTAGAGAACTACTTCATAACCGAAAGAACCAATTTTGAACTAGTTTTATCCAACAAGGGAAACAATACGATTCTTCCACAAAATAGTTTAGTCCTCAAACGAATGAGTGTATTTTCGACGAAGATGATAAATTTCCTGTCCAAAAACAGTTTAACAAAACAGTTTAGATCTCAAGCAAGAAGTTGCATGTTTCAGAAAATATTAAGTATTTAACCAGGATGAATAAAATTTCAACGATAAAGTTAATTTTTGATCAAGACAGATAAATTTCCAACTTGGGAAGATAGTTTTTTGAGCAAACAGAAACTAGTGAAATCAGCCATTTTGAAATATAATTTGGAAAAAAAATTATTTTTCACCACAGTCATTGAAAGAAGACGAAATTTGAATGAAAAACATGCATTCTCTATCAAATAGTAAAATTTTCAATTCATGATGGGTAAGTTTCGGGACTGAAATATAATAGTCAAATTGTCAGATGAAAATTCAATTTCCGATGAAATGAAAGATGAATTTTCAAAAAAATATTTAATGTTCAAAAGATTAATGTTTCATCAGAAAGACTAACTCTAAAAAAGAAACCTAGTTTTTACTAAATTTTCTATTAAATTGTTGAATTTTTAAGCCAAAAAGACGAATTCTGAAGAAAATGGTTGAAACCTAAACCGAAACAAAATAATCTTTGACCAAACAGTTGCATTTCAAACAAAAGAGGATGATTTTATAATCAAGGAGATAACCTCTCCACAAAAAATATGATTTACCAACAAAAAAATGAATTTCAAACCAGATAGAAGAATGTTCAACAAAGAACAAACTTTTCCAAAAAATAGTTCGATCCTGAACCAAAACAAATCAATTTCTTATCGAAAAAGACAAATTTTCAACCAAATAAATTGATTTCCGACCTAATAGTTAAAATTTTTTAGGAAATAAACGAATTCACAACCAAAGAAATGAATCTTCGAACAAAGAAATACAATTGTGCAACCAAATGCATGAATTTTGAAACAAATAGATGAATTTTCAGATTGAACGATATTCCCTGAGCTAGATAGTTAAATTCCCGAAGAAAATATTATTTCTTCACCAAAAATGGAACGAATTCCCAAAAAAATGTGTGGATCCTCAACCAGAATAGCTTGACTTGTAACTGGATAGTTGCATTTTTTAACAGGAAAAATGAATTCACAGCCAAGGTTTTGAGTGTAATAATGAATCTTCAGATAGAGGAAATTGATTTGTTAACATATGACTGTAACATTCAAGCGGATTGTTCTATTTTCAATGTTAGAGGCCTTCAAATCCATTACGTAATTTAAATATGGTCTCTAAGAGCATTTTATAATTATCGTTTTCTCGAGCAAAAAAAGACGAATTTACCACAAAAAAAGTTGAATTGCAAGCCAGAAAGATAAATATTCTACAAAAAAGTTAAATTCTTAATCTGGAAAATATGTACTTTTTATAAAAAAGTTGGTTTTTGACCGATTGGTTGAATTTTCTACTGGATCAGTTGAAGAATCCTCATCCGGAACAGTGCAATTAATTTTTTGAGCCAAGAAGTCGAATTTTTAACCAAAAGAGATTTTTCAGCTAGAGAGAAAAATATTTTCTAACTATCGCATTTTCGAGCAAAAAAAAAACAAACGAATTTACCACAAAAAAGTTGAATCTCAAATTTGAAGACATGCACATTTGACAAACAAGTTGATTCTCAATCAGGTATTCGAATTTTCAAACCAAAAAAGTAAATTCTGAGTCAAAATTTCAGCTTTATATATTTCTACCCAAAAACCCTAATTTCGGACAAAATAGTTGAATCCTCAATAGAAAATTTGATGGTTAATGTTCCGAAAAACAAAGATTCGAATTTCCTATTCAAGAAACATAGCATTTCTACCAGAAGAGATGAATTTTTGATCCAAGATATGAATTCTCGAAAAGAGTTGAATTTACAACCGGGATAGATTTTTCAATCAAGAACGAAAAATGTTTGAACCAAATTGTTGAATTTTCAAGTGAAAAAAAACGAATTCCCTAAGATTTACTAGAACTTCTCACCCAAAATAATGAATCCCTGACGATAGGAGTGAATTTTCAACTAATAAGTTGCATTTTTACCCAAAGAAGGTTAACTCTCAATGCAAAATGCAAAAGCTGATATGGCAACCAAGAAACATTTACACAGTGAATAGAATAAAGTTGAATTCAACCAAAAGGAAGAATTTTCAAAAAAAATGTTTATTCCAACCGAATAGTTAAATTTCCTGTCAATACTGTTGCCTGCTCAACTAAAACAGAATAATTTTCTGCAAAGGAATTACATTCTGATAAAGAAAGATGGAATTTCTACCTAAAAAGATGAGTTTCTTAACCAAAAGAACGAATTTTCTGCAAGAGTTTAATTTTCGAGCAATACAAATTTTGCAGTCGAGGAAGAAAAAAATATTTCAACCAAATTGTTGAATCCCTATGCCAAAGAGGAAAATTCTCTACAAAAAAAGTTGATTTTCAACCAAAGAAGGTGAATCTTCAACTGGAAATAGAGTAATTCACATTTTAAACAAAGAAGATTTAATAACGAAAGTGAGAATAGTTGGATTCACCAAAAAAGGACCAATTTTCAACAAAACGACCAAATTTTCTACCAAACTATCAAAATTTGGAGCCAAAAAAAAAACGAATATTCCACAAAACAATTGAATCTTGAACCTAAAAATATGATTATCCAACAAAAGGGCTCATCTTTAGCCGAAGAGTTAAATCATAATCTTTTTCCTCTAAAAAGTTTGATTTTCTAATGAACTGTTAAAGTTTCAAGCTTAAGATAAGAATTTTATACACATTAGTTGAATTTTGAGCATCTTTGAGTTTCCAATGAGGAAGTTGATTTTCAACAGAAAAATTAGGAATTGAATGCAACTTTTTATGGACTGCTCAAGATAACTTAAATTAGAATCTTAAAATGAAGTTTTAAGTTTTAACACAAAAATAATGAATTTTTTACCAGAAAAGATTGAGTATTGAACCAAAATGACGCATTTCTACAAAAAGAGTTGAATTCTCATTGTAAAAATATCAATTTACAACAAGAAAAGATGATTTTCAACCTGAAAAATTTGATAAAATCCCGGAATATTAAAAAAGAGCTTGGAAATTTGTATCTTCGCTGCTTTATAAACTTTAAATAATTTTTTTAGTCCTTTCCTGGTTTTGTGACAATTTCAGATTTTTCTTCGCTGAAACTGTTTTTCAGAAGCAGATCTCTGATGAGAGTGCTTGCGACAAATTCCGTATTTACTCTCTAAATATTGACAATTCTTATACCAAACTCAATGTCTCAAATAGAACTTTATCGATAGAGATTCGAACCGCAGGTACTGGGAAGTAGAAGAAAAGTGATTGTTTTTCGAACAGCTGAGAGAAGCGGAAGAGTGGAGTGGAAATGAAATAAAACCCGTTCTATCCCAGGCCGATTCTGGGGTGCATTTTTTTTCCTTCCTTTCTCTACGAAGAAAGTCCTAAAATTTTAGTTTGTTACCCGAATCTCCCAAAAAAAGTTGCGGATACAAAGTATGGATCTTAAGTTCGTGCATGATGGATGAAGCTAACAAAAGGCAAATGAAAGCAAATTTTTTGTTATTTTAGAATAAAATCAATTCCTGTATCGATGGAAGCACCCTTGAAATTGGTATGAAATTCGAATAAATTATTTAACATCATGACATTTTACTATTCGAGACTGCTCATCGTTGCCTTCGATTTTTCAAGAAAAAGAGACGAACTTTGAAGAAGAGAGTTGTAGTTTGTTACACAGATCTCCCAAAAAAGTTTGCAGGTACCAAAAATATATCTTGTGTTCGCGCATTCAGGATGGAGCACAAAATTGCGAGTAGTTGTATTATTTGAGAACGGAATCAATTTTCAAAAAGATGGAATAGGTTTCTGAATTTGATATTTTCAACTACAAATATCTTCCGAGAAGTTCCACATAGCAATAAACAAATTCTTGAACATTCATTCAATTTATTTAAAACGAAACATTTGGATGTAAGTTGAATTCCCACCAAAAAGAGTTATTTTCAACCAAGGGATATAAATTTTTCAACTAAGAAAGATAACTTCCTCATCATAAATGATTAATTTCCAACCCAAAAAGTCGAATTTACAATAGCAAAGATCATTTTCAACCAAATAGTTTAATTTGCAACAAGTAAGTGGAATTTTTGAACGTATATGTGAATTTTATCCCATGAGGATAAATTTTCCACCTCAAAAAGCATATATTACAGAAGACTTGATTTTTTAAGCTGAAAAGTCGATATCTTTCCTGGTATAAAACGCATCTCTCTCTTTGTTGGTCGAGAAATTTTTTTCTAAAATTAAACTTCTCAGGTTGAAAATTGAACTGTCTTCTAGAGAATTCTATCTTCTTGACTTGGAAATCCAACAATTTTGTTTGAAGTTGAACTCTTCCTGTTTGAAGTTTGATATTTTTTGCGGTTTGTTGAAATTCCACCATCTGGTTGAAATTTCATCTTCATAGGTTGGAAATTCAAATTTCCTTTTTCTTTGTAAGATTGACTAATTGGATTAATTTGAACTGTTTGTTTGAATTTATAAATTCAATTATTTCATTTAAAGTGCTTTTGTGCAGGTTGAAAATTGATCTATTTTGTTCAAAAATTGGCATTCAACTTTGGGAATTGAACCGTCTTCTAAAGCATTCGCCTTCCTGGTTTTCGAACGCAACAAACTGTGTTTCATTTGAATTTGTTTCCCTTAAAATTCAGCAATTTGTTCTAAAATTCATATTTCTCGTTTCAAATCTATCTTTTTTGTTGAGAATTCAATCCATGGAGTAGAAAGTCATCTTTGAAGGTTAAGAATGCATCCTTTTTCTCCTTTTTTCAAATACTTTTTTCCTTTTGTCTAAAAATTCATGTTTCTCGTTTTGGTTGGAGTTTATTCTCTCTTAAATAACAATTTGACCATTTGGTTCCAAATTCAACTATTATTTGGTTGCAATTTTTTTTGCAAATCTAACTATTCTATTGAGATATGTTTCGGTTTTTAATGCGTTCTTTGAAAGAAATGTAATTGTCTTCTCATTAATTTGTATTTCTCGACAAAGAATTCAACTATTATTTGTATAATAGTTGTGAATGTAACTTTGAGGTTGAATTCTTCATACGTCTGAAAATTCATCTATCTTGGTTGAAAATGAAATTCATAGTTGTAAGGGGACAAATAAATTATATAGTTGCAATAAATATTTAGAAATGAAATTATGCAGAAATTATAACATTTTGAAAATTGTATTTAAATCAACAACATTGTTTAAGATATGAAAAAGTGGTAATTTCTCAGAGATAGAGTGATGAATAATCATTACAAAATTCTCTTTGGTTGCACAGATCTTTTTAATAATAATCTTTTCATTTTTTTTGCCCTTAAAAATATTGAATTCTTAAGTTTTTCATATTAAGTTGTCGAATAAATAATATGCTTAGGAACAGTATTGTTCATATTTTTATGTGATATTCTCTAATTTATAAAATACAGTTGAGTGATATTTTTTTACGTAATTATTTTGAATGTTTTCAGAAATTCGTGAAATGTTTGGCAAACTCTTGAAATATTATTGTATTTCTTGGAAATTCTGCAATTTTTTAAAGTTTTGAAATATTTACGTAATCTTAGTATTTCCTGAAATCTTCATGAAGTCATTGAATTTTTAATGAATTTTTCAGAAATCTCCCGAAACAAAATCTTTCGGGACCTTTGTGCAATTATTTGCGATTTTTGAAAAATCTCTCGAATATTTTAGAAATTTTTTGAGCTTCTTTGGAATCTTTGTTAAGTCTTCGCAATTCCCATTATTCTTTAAGAAATAATTTACAACGTCTTCTAAAATCTTCTCAAGAGAGGGAAATTTCGGAAAGTTTTTGAAAATATTAGGAACATTAGGGAATCTTCGCGCAATGCTTGAAATCTTTTGAAACCTTTCTAAATTCTTAAGAATTTTTTTGAAATCAATAAAATATCAGGGGAATCTTTGTTATATCTTATGAGATAAAACGAACCATTAGAATTTTTGTGAGATCTTCGTAGATGATTCTCAATTTTTAGAAATCTTTGGGTTATCTGTAAAGCTCCCCGAAATTTATTAAAATCGTCATTGAATCATTAAATTTTTTCATTCTTCGGTAACCCGTCGAATGAGTCTTTCGAAATCGTTTGTGGGACGATTTCTCATTTTTGTGAATTTTTTCGAAATCTTGGAAATCTTTGGAATCTTATGAAATCTTCTAAAACGTTTCTAAAAGTCTTTGTAAAATGATCTATAATCTTTTGGAAATCTTGGGAATCTTTTGAAGCCTTTTGAATCTTGGGAATCATAAAACTATTTTGATGTCTTCAAAACCTTTCAGAATCTTTGAAATCTTTGTGAAATTTTGGGATCTTTGCAATATTTTTCAAATCTTTGAGAATATTCCGTGAAATTTTCCAATATAAGGAATCTTTCTGAAATTCCTAAAGTCTCTGTGAAATGTTAGAAATCTTCTAGATTATATTTCAGAATTAAGAACCAAATATAATACTAGTCATAAATCTGTTGAATCTTGGTCAATTTTTCCGAAATGCTTATACCAGAAATATTTAGAATCATATCTGAAAAATACTTACAAATTAGAATTCTAAAATGATTGTCAGAAGATTATGTTCAACAAAGAGAGATAAGTCCACATGTCAACCAAATCAGCGCAGATAACTAAGTCGTCAAAATGGTATTATATTGTTTCGTAATTTTGGACACAAAAAATTTGAAAAATAATTTTGTTCAAACGTAATAAGATAAATATAATCTTTCATAATATAACCTCAAAATGGTTATTCGAGTATTAGAAATGATGTAGGTCACATACCTTCCTCTTTTTCCAAATATCGTGAGGGGCGGAAAGGCACTCCTGTGACGGGTCATGGGAATGATGTACGTCATATAACTTCAAAATCGTAAATCGCGTTATGGAAATAATGTAGGTCACATGCCTTCCTTTTTTCGAGGACATTTCAGTAAAAAAGCGGACAAGTGGACACGGGACAGAAAAAGCGGACATATCCGCTTGAAAGCGGACGTCTGGTTACCCAACTCTCATCCACTTTAATTCTTTAACTTTTTTTTTATTCTTCCAGTTTGCAGAACATGTCTTCAGGACATTCGACGCGAATGGCGATGGAACCATTGACTTCCGGGAGTTTCTCTGCGCCCTGAGCGTCACTTCCCGGGGTAAATTGGAACAGAAGCTTAAGTGGGCCTTCAGTATGTACGACCTCGACGGTAACGGGTACATTTCGAGACAGGAGATGCTCGAAATCGTCACGGTGAGCTATTCAATTATTTTAAAAATGTACCCAATGTTCTCCAAACTATCAGAAATAATTTGTTAGATTGAACAAGTTCAAGAGATCCGACAGAGAACTAAAGCGAATTCACGAGAGAGTTCCTTGGAGATGGATTGTCGATGAAAAATTAGATTAGTGAGTCGATACTTTCGGTAATAAATTGAATCAGAATAGCTTCGTAGAGGAAATCCGTAGAGAACATATTTTGAATTGCAGGGATTTTTTCAATATTTAGTAATTTCTAGAACCTAAGGTTAGCTTCAGTAATTTCCATTTGCCAATTTCGTCAAAAACAACTATAACAAAAATGATAACAATAAATTCTGAAGATAACAGTCGATTCTTCAATGGTCATTTCGACAACGTTATTTTCAATTTTTTCGCAAACAACCCACATACCCTCGAAACCATAAAAATCATTAAGATACGAGATTGGTTATTTATATTTAAATTTCTTCTGGAAACTAATTGGGTGAACGAATTTCAAAGAGTGTGGTTTCAGGATATAAAATTTGTTTCCCAAGAAATCTACTTTGTATCCCACCGTTAGTGCTACACAATAAAAAATCTTTTGAGCAGGTTAACTTTTAACCAAATACTGGAAATCACTTCCAGGATACTTAAATTTTTAACCTCAAGAAGATGAACTTCCAACATTAGAGTTAAATCCTCACCCAAAAAAGAAAGTTTTTCAACCGAAAATTTATCACCAGGAGATGCAAATATTTCACCAAATAAAAAGATTTCATTAAATTTTCATTTAAATTGTTACAGTTTTTAGGCAAAAATAGTTGAATCCTCAAACTTAACAGATTTGCTTACCAAATTGAGAAATTTCCATCAAAATAGTTGATTCTTTTACCGAAAAGATAAATATTCAATCAAAAAAAGAATCATGCAATTTTAAGCTGGAAAAATCGATTCTCAATGAATGTTCTTAAAAATTTAGTTTTCTTAACTTAAAATAAAACCATCCTATTTTCGGTTGAATATCCATATATTTTCCTCAAAAAGGTGTATTTTGTCAAAAGTTGAGAAGAAAGTCGTTAAACTGATAATTTTTTCACTGTATTTTCTAACAAAAAAATGCAATAAACAAGAAATTAAAAAAAGGACTCTTCAAAATAAATTCACATTTTCCTTGACTTTGGATTCAGGCTTATTCATCTGTTTTTAAAAAAGTTGGGGTTCCAAAATGTTGTAAATTTAGGATCTCCTTATTCTTGAAAAGACAATGACTTCGAAATTCCAGAGCTTTTAAGTTTTGTTTTTTTACCAATTTTAATTTTTTGTTCTTTTGTTAGACTTATCAAACTAGGAACATGAACTTTTGTTTCAATGTGAATAAATTTACCACAATAAACGTGCATGTTTCAAATTTCATGAAAGAATTATGATTTTTTATTCATAAAAAACTCCAATAGATAAAAATTTAATAATAAGCTGAATTATGAAGTTGAATTATAAATTCAAACAAATTTTAGAGGCAAAATTCGTTGAAAAAACTTTTACATTTTTATTTTACTTCTCCTGCTAAGACTTTTAACTTTATAAAGCCTAAAAAATTCTAAACAAGCCAAGATTTTTCGTTTCTGTATAAAATAAAGTTTGGAAAATGCCTTTCTTCGGGAAGATTGAATTTGGAATTAAAAATTTTTTGTTAGTTTCTGGAATCGAAACATTTAGGAGAAAACGATCTTAAAAATTAAAAGAGGGATTTCACATAAATTTCATAAATATTGTGTGCATATTTCATAAAAATTCAATCGATCAGTATTGTCTCAATTCGAACTTATTTGAAAAGGATCAATGCAGATTGAAGGAGACCTTAAGTCAGTAGATCCACGACATTTTGTAAACGAAATTCTACCCAACGATGTTATCTATTTCGAAACTTACGAATACTTCTATCAGAGTCTCTGAAAATAAGATTAAGTCAGTATGTTCCAGAGAGCGAAATCAAATTCTCTGAAGCTGCTGGAAGGCAAAGAAATGAAGGGAATCGAATTTTTCACTCTAGTTATCTAAAAACTATTTTCCTGTTACGTAGTATTAGAGATTCGGAATTTTGCTCGACGCGCAAAAGGAAGATAAAGATAAATTCATAAAACGAAGATAAGTCTGAATCTAAATTGAAGAGGTAAAATATGAGATGAGTCATCTGAAGAGCATCGTTAAGTTGATAAAATCTGAAAATCCAATTTTCAGATTAGCTTTGGAATAAAAAAAATTTAATAAAAACAACAACAAAATTTCCTCTAGGAGTTTCAGAACATTCTTCGTTTGAAAAACTATATTTAAAGACGTAAGAAAGATACCTGGATTAGTACAAAGAATTAAATTCCACAGGACAAGCAAAAAAATATTTTTATTAGTGGTTTTCGAATGTGAAATTATGATTAAATTATAGGAGCTTCTTTTCTCTGTATACGCGAAAATGTCTCTAAATTTCTATGAGACAAGTAAATTGGAAATAACCATTGAACAATAGCTGATATTAAAACATTGAGTCCAAATTCGAATGAGGCGCAGAGGAGTTTTCTGAGAATAAAGTTTATAAAACTGATAGTTACTCTGAATTCAAATACATCAAAGTAATAGAAAACTTAAAATTTTTAAACATTTTTTTTTTATATTTGATTTGGGAAACCTGAAAATGAACTTTCAAATCCGGTATATGTAACAACCCTGCGATACCTAAATGTCTCCATTTCTAACTACTAGACTAGTTAAATCTCTTCCTCTGAACAGAAATAATCGTCTTGACCTAAGCTCAAAATCCAAATCCGTTTCCTTCTTCCTCGAAGAAACTGTTGACCGCAAAGTTGCCCTGCAAAAAGTTTTTGTCTAAATTGCAGGCTATCTACAAGATGGTTGGCACCGTGATGAAAATGCCTGAGGACGAATCGACGCCAGAGAAAAGGACAGACAAAATCTTCCGGCAAATGGACAAGAACAAGGATGGCAAGTTGTCTTTGGAGGAGTTTATTGAAGGTGCAAAGAGCGACCCGTCTATAGTGCGACTGTTGCAGTGCGATCCTAGTGCACAAGCTCAGTGAGACCCTGGACATCCAAAAGTTATGCTGTGAGCGGATCCAAATCGGCATTCAGTCCAACGACGCTCGGCATGATCCACAAAATTCCAGAGGCTGCAGAGGAATCTCATAAGCCCTAGTCCTCCGTGCCCCGTCGATCAAAATAGAGTTCCTGCAGACGTTGATGGTCCCATTTCGTTCATGCCTATATTCGAACACCACAATTAATTTATTTCCATCGAGCTTAACACTCTGACTCTAACATCTCTAATCATTTCCTGTATGCCAGTAGCTTTCATGACAATCTCCAGTATTTGGAGGACCTGGAATTTTTTAAGTGTAATGTGAAGCCTGAGTTAATTACTAGCTGGAGTTTGGGTTCGTAAAGCTCGAAGAGTTTGATCAACAACGTCCTGATCAGTATTTATGAATTTTCAAATCGTTTTGAGCTGTTCACTGAATATTACCGAAACGTGGTTCGCAAGAGGTTCGTCTGCAAGCCTCCTGGTTTTCCTGGTTTTCTGGATTTGAAAAAAAGAAGGGAATAGTTGAGCATCGTTGTAACGAAAACCGATTTTGGTGTCCACGGCCACTGAGCTCAAGGCACTAGCTTCGCAGGACTAGCTTGCGCAGATCGCAAGCTAGTCGTTTAGACTAGTCCAGTCGCTCCGTCTTGTTTTGAAGAAAAAAAACTCAGTGAACTTTAGACTTCGTTCACGAACCGACTTAATTCTGCGTAAAGCGATTCCTTATTGATTAAGAAAATAAAGTGCTGGAAGATTATTTTCCAGTTTCTAACCTTAGGTAGACGCGCCATGAAATCTAATCGTTCCTTTTCATTAGCACCTCGTGGGCGTTTTCGTCTGCTTCCAACACCGTTCTTTTTATTATTAATAGTCTGTGATACATTTACAACGATGTTAAATTTAGTTCTGTGTCGCAAACTCGTGTACTTTCTATCGAACTTTGTATTGTATCTGCGCGCAACACGCGACTACCTAGGTTCGTTTCTTGCGATTCATGTACAATCCAGACTTGAGATCACGCGAGAAGAATAAATGATTGAGGAATTATAGGGGAGAACAGTTCGACTGGATTATTCCAACCATTTTGTCTAGAAAATTGGTTACAAATTCAGAGGTTTAGGAAAAGTAAGCGAATTTAAAGGAATTTGAAGGGGAGGGATAGGAGAAAGAAGAAACGATCTGATGTGGCTACGGTAGCGTAATTGGTTGGACGCTTCACTTTTGTGTAGTGGCGTTCCCAGTTCAGATTCGGGGAGAGGCGGATTTTTTCCTCGTTTCTCGAATAATTATTGGACCAAGTTATCGACGAAATTCAATATAAAACATCAATTCACTACTCGATCGACATAATAATATCAGTATTCTGAAGTAATTGATGAAATCAAGATTAATGTACTGATTTGTAATAATAAATAACTTTAGAAGAGTTACTGAAGATTACTTTAGAAGAAAGTAAGTTCTGATTGATACAGACGACTTCCATTTAGCTGAACTCTCGTTTAGCTGAACTCGAGCGGTCCCCTCTACCCCCACTATTCTCGAGTAGACATGGCAACTGACGGTAGCAACCAATTAGAAGTCACCTCTAGAAACACCCATGCGGAGGGGGACACTGGTGGGAATTTCTCCCGAGTTCAGTTAAACTAATGTTTACGTCGCATAGCGGTTCAGCTAAACGGAAGTCTTCTATATTCGAAAATTGTTGCTTGGATTTTCGTCTCTTTAATTTCGAAATTGGATAGCATCCCTAAAGCTTGAAGTTCTTCAATTTAAGACCCTTAAATTCTTATTTTTCCTACATTCTCTGAAAATTAAGGTCAATTTCAATTCGAGTCTGTATTTTTCGATATTTTTGAGATTATCTTTTTGTCCAATCTCTGATTCTTCATCGCGTGTGTTTGAATTTAAAAAGGAATTTTTGAATCTGTCTGAATCGATGAAAGAATTTATCTTCAATTCTCGATCGTGGCCAGTTTCAAAATCGCTTTACGCAGATCGTGGTCCTTGTTTTTCAAAAGTGTTCTGGAAGCTCCGAATATTCGAAGGCCAGTAAAAGACTCCAATTTTATTTATTCTCTTCAAGAATCTCGGAGAAAGTGTATGAATTTGTCTTCAATCAAACCTATCTTTAGAGTAAACCTGTACGCTTGTGGAATTCACCCAGCTCTTATCGATGATGCGAGAGCAAATCTGAAATTAAAATCACAAAGTAAACTTTCTTTCCACAACGACAAGGTTCATAAGGGCAAAGATATAAACTAGAAAGAGGTAGTTTACTCCTAATTTTACCACTGACATCGAGGATTGACGAGCGTCCCCGAGAAACGATTTTATAGTCTAGGCGGCTAGTGATTTTGTAGCAATATATTGCAGAGGAATCGTCTTTCTTCTTCGCGAAGTTACTTTGGCTTTGTCTTATTATTTTCTCTATTTTCTGGTTTTGATCCCTCAGTTAAATTAAATGGTTTTTTGAGAGTGTTTTTTTTTCGTAGATTATTTTGTGCAACCTTTGAAACAATTTATAACGTGTGCGTGATTCTGCTAAGTAATCAATACACCCTTGACAGGAGCGTAGTTAGTAAGTTTATATACGAGTTATACAAGCTATTTTGAAACTTTGTTTGAGAAATGGGATTTTTTCAGATTGTTTTTGAATGTAGCCCTCCAGTTAATTGATATTTTTTGCTGGGAATTGAGTATGACGTCTTCTTATTCTTAAAAAGATTTCGATAGTAAAAAAGTCAAAGTACATGATTCCGACTCGCATCACCGAAATGGAAAAAATTTCTCGATCCAGAGGAATTTTAAGGTCGAATTCATGAGTACAAAGAAGCGGAGAACTGACCCTCGGCATTTCGGTGGCTTTGAGACAAAGGTTCAAACTTCGTTCGTGGCAATCGGTGGCCCGCGATTCGTGCGATTTTAGAGATTTATATTTTCGCGAATATATGTGTAGAATTCTGCGTGTGTGTGAATGAAAATATGAATTTGAATATGGGAATGAAAATGTGACTTCGCCAGTGTGCGTGTAGCGAATCTTAACGTGGTGCGTATTTGCTCCACGGAATTATAATAAAAAGTAAAAATAGGTGCGTCGTTGTAACTCGAATAGGTCGCAAAGGAAATAAGTCTCTGCGGCACAACACGAACGTCTTGTCGACGGCGAATCATTGACGTTGGTTCCAAATTTATTATATCGACTCTAGAGGTGATTTATCGAGAACCTAGGTTTATATTTGCGTTTGAAAGTGATATATATCATTCATCCTTGTTCCGCAATACTAAAATAGGAGGTTCTTTTCTTCTTCGCCGTCGAGGGAAAGAAAGCAGCGTGTGCGTTTCAATTTTAGTATCTAATTTAGACTTCCAGTTTCTTATTTAATTTCTCATCTTCATTCTTTGCACCTGTACTTTTTGTCGATGAAAGAAAAAATCATTCACGCTACTGATTAAGTTGAGACTAAACCGTCTCTATTGTACTTCCTTGGTGTAAATCTGTTTGTCTCGTGCTCATTAATAAATAAGTCACACAAACAACTATGATTATATCAAACTCTAATCTGCATATATATTATATATGTATTATAATATATATACGAGAGAAAAGAATAAAAAGAAATCAATAACCTCATTAAAATTAAATGACAGATTTTAAAAAAGTAAATCCTAAAGTTAACGATTACTAAACGAATTATATTGTATAAAAGTATTTCAGTACCACAGCAGCAAATGCTTTGTCCTATTCTCATACTCATTCAACTTCTCTAACATTAAAGTTTCTTAGTTGAAGTCGATCTGTGCTATTATCACAATCTAGATAGAAATAAAAGCTGATATCGAAGCTGAACTGCAGGAACGGACTATGGTCAGGATAGTAAGCTGTTAGCGATTAACGATCGAATCTGAAAGCCGATTACGAACCCTTTTGTACTGAAATATCCCGGGCGTTCGCCCAGGATATTTTTTATTCTTCTTCGATCGAAAATGCGCCTAGCTTTTATCCCTTGATCCACCCCTTTTCCGAAAAGGTCCTCCGTTAATTACCCTTCGCTGAAAAGAAAGAATGAGAAGACTTAAGGACTTATGTCTCTAAGGATAAAGAAACGCCTTCTACTATTATGCTGCCCAAGAACAAACTGATATCTCGACTATCATCTTCGCATAATTTATGTAAATTTAGTGTCACTCTGGATCACAATTCGAATAAAACTTTCGGAAAAGGGTCGCGTTTCTGGAGAGATTTAACTGATTTATGCATTTTTAACGAATTTAAATATCGCGCTTGCATGTTTACAATAGAGATGCACTTTCTATATCTCGTTAGTGTTCTTTCTCTTCTCAGGAAAACTTGTCTCTAAATTTGAATACTGTTATATCCTAGAAACGTTATTAATGCAATCGGATTGCGGCGATTTAAGCTTTGCTGAAAATAAGAAAACGGGTTGTAAGATATATACGTCCAGTTGAGATGTCTATTAGAGCGAAGCTTTTTTTCCTTTCAAATATGTATCTAATGTTTGTACATTGACGATGAAGCCCAAAATAACGAATAGTTGCGGATCTTTTAGTGTTTTGAATCCAATCAAAATTTTGAAGTCAAGAAGGAGAATTTTTTAGAATGTTGTTGAATTTTTCGATTGAAAAATTATCCTCAAACCAGGAAGAGAAATTACACAGGTCTGTACGGTTATGTTGTAGAAAAGTTAGGGGTCTTCTATGAAGTAATTTTTTCCGTAAAATTCGACACCAAGCTCAGAATATGTCCATCATGCCAGGATTTTGAGATATTTGAGGTTATATACTCGGAAAATGGGTGTTTTCGCTGCATTTGAGGTTATGTACTGCGCACGAAATTTTTTTAGTCTTGTATCAGAACGTCGTAATTTAATACTACTCCTGCCCTTCAAAATAAGCTATTGAACAGTTACCAGCGATTTCTTTTCACAAAGATACAGACATTTTCAGTTTCGACATTTATCTGAACCGTATGAGCATAAACTTTGACTCTTTGAAGCATACCATTTTGCACTCGGAAATTTCTTTTAGGAATTTGTACCTGGATTGCTTGATGCAGTGGCGTAGTAGCAAATTCATTCAGGGGTGGGGAGGGGGAAAGACATAATTTAAATATCGAAGTTCCAGTTGCTTTTGAGAATAGTTTTTTGACTTTAGAGGATTTCCTCTATGGCGAACATTGGGGGGGGGGGGGGTGCTCCCCACTCTTACGCTACTGCCTTGATGGTCTCTGAATAAGATTGATTTTACAGTTAGAAAATCGACATCTTTATTACCAAGATGGCGGATTGGTAGGCTTCAAAGAGTCAAAGTGAATGCTCATACGGTTGTTATGATGAATGTCGAAACTGGAAATGGCTGTATCTTCGTGGCAAAAAATCGCTGGTGACTGTTAAATAGCTTACTTTGAAGAAGAAGAGTAGTAATAAATGATGACGTGTTGGAACAAGATCGAAAAAATTTGGCGCGCCCAGTGCATAACCTCAAAAGTAGTGAAAACACCCATTTTCCGAATACATAACCTCAAATATCTCGAAATTCTGCCATGATGGACATATTCGGAGCTCGGATTTGGATTCTACGGAAAAAATGACTCCGGAAGGGACCTTTCGTTTTCGAACAACAAATACAACCCCTATCATTTGCAGACCTGTGTTATTATCAAAAAATGAAACTTTTTACCATTCAAGATCAAATTTCTACCAAAAAAAAAAAAAAAAAAAAACAAATTTTCAACAAGAAAGGTAACTTCCAATCATATAGTTAATCTCCTGAGCAAAACAGACCAATAAAAAAAACATTTAGAAATGACTTTTTGATTAAAAAATACGAGTTTCAACAGAGTATTCCATTTTTGAACCTGAAATATTGAATGCTTTAGAAAATCCGAAATTCTTTCAAATCCGAAAACATGAATTCTCATCAAGAAACAGTTGCATTTTTTCTACAAGAAAAAAACAACATGTCTGAAAATTGTTGTATTTCCTACCTAAGAAATTAAATTTCCAACTGAGAAAGAATGGAAAATATGACTATCTCACTATAAAAGATCAATATTCTAGACAAACTCAAACTTTAAAAAAAAAAATATTTTGTTCTGAAATAACTGAAATTTTCTCCAATTCGGTATTTTATGATTATAATAATAAATCTTCATTATTCCTTATTAACTTCGAGCTTTATCGTCGATGTGCGACAGTAAAATATATTTTATTTAATCTGTAACTCTACAGTGAGATACGGCTACCAAACTACAAGCTTTACAACTGTTCTGAATTTCAAAAAAAAAATTTCTCCCCGCTAATGCCTATGTTGGACGCAGATTCAGAGGTTTTCCAAGTGGTCTGGTTTCGTTGCAAGTTTCATAACTCATTTAACTAGGATCATTTTATAGCGATTTGCAACCCGCTCAGGCGTTCATAACTCGGCTGATTCCTTTTACTCAAGTGAATTGATTGAATTTCCAACGAGCGAGTTGCAGCGATAGCTCTTGGTTCACTTTTTCATATCAGCCGGTTTTCCTTCCCTCAAATAAAAAGCTGAACATTTCCTCTGATTGAAGAGAGATGACTTGTACTTAATTCTGGGGTTTAAAATTTCGTTGATATTCTGTTAAAATATTCCAAAGTGCTTTTGAAAGAGATGCTCTCCAATTGTAGAATTTGAACTTTTAAGAATTTAAAGGCCATGTATGTTGGGTTTTTGGTAGCTTTCCAATTTTACCATTTGCAAGTCAGAAAACTCGGGAACTCGAATTTCACGAAAGCTCTGAACTATAAATATTTCGAATTTTGGGTTCTCATTCCTAGAACTTTTTGACATTCATGTTATTTGAGGGCCAAAAAATTTATATTGTGAACGATTCGAAATTGACAGACCTTTTCTTGGAAAACCTTCTTGCTTTACAACGAAGTCCAAACTGAAGTTCTCGTTTCCATTGTCTTACTTGTCGGCACAAATCTGCGTGGTGCTAATTTAGTCGTAAAAATTGGAGCTGACATCGATTTCAGTTCCAATCATGAACGCGACCTCAACAAGCACAAAAAGTCCTCCCTCTGTGCAGAACTTTACACAAACATTGTTACACGTTTCAGTACCTATTTGGTATTTGCGAGGGATGCATAACTCCAAATTTTGGTGAACACCGATTGCATGATTGTGAGTGAATTCCTTGTGGAAAATTATGAAACTTCATGAAGTCATGTAATAAATCTCATGGAATTCTTGAAATTATTTGCAATCCTTTGAAATCCTGTGGATTCTTTTGGCATTTTCCTGAATCTCTCAAAATTTTTAATCATGTGAAGAATTCTCGAAATTCCGTTGAAAGTTTCAAATATTGTGGGATTCATTGAAATCTTCGGAATTTCTTTAGAATTAATTGAAATCATTAAAAATTTCTTGGAATCTCTTGGAATTCTTTCAAATTCCGTGGGTTTTTTTCGCAGTATTCAGAATTTCTTGTACCCTGTTAGAACTGCCTCATAATCCTTTGAAATTTGAGAAAATCTTTCTTGATCCGTGAAATCTCCAAAAACCTGCCCTAATTGTTTGAAATCGATTTGATTCCTCTGAACTTCATTCCTATGAAATATTCCGCAATCTTTTAAAATCTCTTCGAATACTTGGGAGTCCTTTGTATTCTGCAGAAATCAGTCTTGAAATCCCTGGAGCTCCCGTGATTTCTTCGGTAATGTTTTGAAATCTCTTGAAAATTCTTCTTGATTCCTGTGATTTATTCTGCAATCTTTTTGAATCTCTTCGAATACCTAAAAATCCTTTGTTTTCTGCGAAAATCTTTCTTGAAATCCCTCGAACTCCCGTGGTTTCTTCCGTAATATTTTGAAATCTCCTGAAAATTCTTCTTGATCCCTGTGAAATATTTCGCAATCTTTTGAAATCTCTTCGAATACCTGAAAATCCTTTGTATTCTGCAAAAATCATTCTCTAAATCCCTCGAACCCCTGTAATATTTTGAAATCTCTTGAAAATTCTTCTTGATTCCTGTAAAATATTCTGCAATCTTTTGAAATCTCTTCGAATACTTGAAAATCCTTTGTATTCTGCAGAAATCATTCTTGAAATCCCTCGAACTCCCGTGATTTCTTCGGTAATGTTTTGGAATCTCTTGAAGATTCTTCTTGATTCCTGTGAAAAATTTCGCAATCTTTTAAAATCTCTCTTCCGAATTCCTGAAAATCCTTTGTAATCTTCGAAAAACATTCTCTAAATCCCTCGAACTCCCGTAATATTTTGAAATCTCTGTAAAATTCTTCTTGATTCCTGTGAAATATTCCGCAATCTTTTGAAATCTCTTCGAATACCTGAAAATCTTTTGTATTCTGCAGAAATCATTCTTGACATCCTGTGATTTCTTCCGTGATGTTTTGAAATCTCTTGAATATTCTTCTTGATTCCTGTAAATATTCCGCAATCTTTTGAAATCTTTTCGAATACCGGAAAATTCTTTGTATTCTGCGAAAATCTTTCTTAAAATCCCTCGAATTCCCGTGATTTCTCCCGTAATATTTAGAAATCTATGAAAAATTCTTCTTGATTCCTCTGAAATATTCCGCAATCTTTTGAAATCTCTTCAAATACCTGAAAATCCTTTGTATTCTGCAGGAATCATTCTGGAAATCCCTCGAACTCCCGTGATTTCTTCGGTTATGTTTTGAAATCTCTTGAAGATTCTTCTTGATTCCTGTGAAATATTTCGCAATCTTTTAAAATCTCTCTTCCGAATCCCTGAAAATCCTTTGTAATCTTCGAAAAACATTCTCTAAATCCCTCGAACTCCCGTAATATTTTGAAATGTCTTGAAAATTCTTCTTGATTCCTTTGAAATATTCCGCAATCTTTTGAAATCTCTTCGAATACCTGAAAATCTTTTGTATTCTGCAGAAATCATTCTTGACATCCTGTGATTTCTTCCGTGATGTTTTGAAATCTCTTGAATATTCTTCTTGATTCCTGTGAAATATTCCGCAATCTTTTGAAATCTCTTCGAATACCTGAAAATCCTTTGTATTCTGCAGGAATCATTCTGGAAATCCCTCGAACTCCCGTGATTTCTTCGGTTATGTTTTGAAATCTCTTGAAAATTCTTCTTGATTTCTGTGAAATATTCTGCAATCTCTTGAAATCTCTTCGAATACCTAAAAATCCTTTGTATTCTGCGAAAATTTTTCTTGAAATTCCTCGAACTTCCGTGATTTCTTCCGTAATGTTTTGAAATCTCTTGAAAATTCTTCTCGATTCCTGTGAAATATTTCGCAATCTTTTGAAATCTCCCTTTCGGATTCCTGAAAATCTTTTGTAATCTTCAAAAAACATTCGTGAAATCTCTGAAACTCCGGTGATTTCTTCCGTAATATTTTGAAGTTTTTAAAAATTCTTGTTAGGAACCCATGGAATCTTTTTTAATTCATGGAAATAGTTCTAATAATCCGTTAAAATCTTTTAATATCTCTTGAAAATCCCTCAAATCTTTCAAAATCACGTGATTCCTTTTACAATATTTCTAAATATCGTGAAACTCATTAGAACTCCTTGAAATCCTTCATAATCTGCGGAAATCGTTCTTGAATCCGTAAAATCTCTGAAACCTCGTCAAAATCGTATAAAATCACTCGATTTTTTTTTAATCATTCCGAAATCTCCGGGATTCCTGAAAATGTTCCAAAGATTGAAAAATTTTTGAAACCTCACGTGATGATTATTTATAATCGCTCAAAACACCCATTTTTCGAAATCCCAGAAAATTTTATGAAATTTCGTTTCTAGTGGAACTAATTTATATATGTACTGAGTAATATTATGAAAAATTACTTCTGAACTATTCTTGAAATGTAGTGCATGCGTTTCATGAAATCTCGTAGAATTTCTGAAAAATCATTGCAATTCTTTGATATCCCGTTAACTCCGCTGGAAATTTCGTGAATTTCTTCAAAATTTGTTTAATCGTGTAAAAAATCCTTGAAATCCCTGCGGCGTGAAATATTTCGGAATATGAAGGGATCTCTAAAATGTCTAAAATCTCTTTGAAATTATTTGAAATAACTAAAATCCTAAAAAATTCTTCGAAATTCGGTGGAATTTTTGAGAGGGCCTAAACTCGTTCAAAATAATCAAAATCCTACAAAAATTCCTGAAAAGTCGGGTAAACATTTTGAAATTACTTACTTTCTTTCGAAATATTTTCGAATCTCTTAGAACCCTTTGTTATTTGCGAAATTTATTCTTTTAATCTTCAGAAAAAATTGTCCAAATCCTTCAATGTCTCTCAAAATCCTTCTAAAATTCTTTGTAACCACGTGATTCCCTTCGAAATATTTTGGAAGCTCTTTAAGTCTCTTATAATACATTAGTATTCTTTGTAACACGCGTTAATCGTTTTTAAATTTGTAAAACCCCTAGAGATCTTCCAGTATTTTTCGAAACCCTTGAAAATCGATCTTCAATTCTTGAATTTTTGAATATATGTCCAAATCCTTTCGTATCTCTTGAAATCCCGTTAAATCTCTTAGAAAAATCAAACTCTTCCAAGTCCTTCAAATTCTGCGAAACCTCTTAAAACCTTTGGAATCGCTTTTATTTTGCTTAGAATCTTTTATTCCCTTGGAATCTTCGAAAAATTCTTCTACATCACTGAAAATCTTTGAAATCTTTTGGTATCTCGAAAAGGTTCCGGAATCTTGTTTATAGTAAAAATAATGTATATATTGAGGGAAAATTTGAAATCTCACATAAACAAGAAGATAGGGGGTAGGGAGTCATAAAAATCCTAAAAATCTGTACAATAGGGAGGGGGGATTCAAAAAATTTTAAAAATAGCCTCATTTTATTGATGTACGTTTCTCCACTACGATGCTTATTTAAAGAAGAAATTTGAAGCGAAAGTTTCCCTTTTTTTATGATCAATTGCATGGAATTGCAAACGATTGCAATATCGCGTGTACACTGATTGCAAGAGTTGTATAGCCCTCGGTTATTTGTCTACTTATGCTCGTTTCGTAGGTTAGAGTTACAGTAAGCTTCTAGCAAGATGATCTGTGGAAACAAAATTTGCATACAATATTGTAGAAATCGATCGTGTTTGTACCCTAAAATATTTTCGATTTACGATACATAGGTTTGAAAAAGTGGAGATCAGAGAACTCGAATTAAGTATTGCGCTCTAATTATAATGTTTCTGTATTAATCTGTGCGCGTTACGATTATACAGAAGGGATAGATGTTTATACTTTAGGTATGTTGTTATGTACCACAAGCAGGATATTGAGAAGAAACTTTGCTTGAGTCTACGTGTAGTTGCCGATGTTTCGTAAATTAAGGCACTTTTCCAAATCGGACTGATTTTTTCAGAATCGCATATTAGCTTTACATTCTATTGAAATTGAGCTTCAAATTGCGAAACATCCTCTAAGAATGTCAGAAAGTCCCATGAATCCAATTCTTATTCGAGACTTTAAGCCCTTATTTATTAACTTTTCTTCGCCTGAGTACTTTTTTAGATCGTAAGAACGCCTTCTTAAAAGGTTCTGATGGTGTTTTTTCTGTCCTTACGCTGCCTGTGGTTATCTCTCAAGTACTTCAAACTTTAGAACAATGTTTCGATCCTCGTTATTTCATCAATGCTTTTAAACTAATTTCTTTGATGATAATCATCTTTCATTTGGAGGAAATCCCAGAAAGTTGCCAAAATATGCTATACGAAAATGTGTTGTATGCTACAGCTGCAGTAATTTGTAATCTGGAACGGGCGTGACCCGCACTATAATGATTGTTTTTCCCCCTTAAAATAATTTGACGATGGAATATTTGGTTAAAATATAAGTGTGGTAGAATTTTCCTTTCCTGTAAAGTTTTCAAGTTCGTCTGGAATTGATTTCCTGAGATTGGGATGAAAATGGAAAAATTGTAATTTGAATGATTCCCGGTAGCAGTTGCGATTTGCATAATGCATTTCTGCATGCAAAGTTTTTGTAAAAAAGAATGTGGCACAGCGAACTAATAAAGCGTTGAGAAGGAAATTTAGGATCTTCATTATAATTCTTGAAAATCCTTCAAAATCTCTTGAAATCCTCTTATAACATTGGAAATCTCTCAATTTATTTTGCCTTCTATATATTCCTTTGAAATCTTGAAAACTTCATGGAATCCTTTGGACTCTTTTGAAACAATATTGAATCTCTGAAATCCTTCGAGATTTTTAAATTTGCTCCATATCCCTTCAAATTATTGAAAGCCGTAAAAATCCTTCGAAATGAAATTTGGTTTGCCCCCTTCAATTCTCTAGAAATTTGTTCAGAACCCTCCTAATCCTTCACAGAGAGAAAAATACTGCTGCAGTCAAAGCGCCCGCATCGGTGGCCAATCAGCCAACGAAAACTTTCGCTAGTTGATCGGCAGCACCTCTACGGAGTTAGGGAAAACCTACGCAGCTGATCTGTCACGAATGCGCTGGATATTTCGTGGCAGTAGATGCGTCAGAAATCAGCAGGCACATGCACGCAATCTACAGTTTAGGTTCTTCCCCCTCCATCGCATCGTGGCTGCGTCCACAAGCGCTGCATATACAATAAGCCCGTAGATAGGTGGCGAATCAGCTGCGTATCTGTCACCAATATTCCATGTATCGATTGCAGATCCGCTTCGCGCGGTACCATTATTTAATAACTACTGTATACGCAGTTAAAAATTACCAATTGAATACGATGTAGAGTAAGGATTCAATTATTTTATAACCTCTTTGATGTCATAAAATTAAAATAGAAATGTTAGCGTAAGAATTCACAATAATTGATTATAACTTCAATTTTCTTTTGTACCAGTTGAATTATTATAATAAGTGAATGAAAAAGTTAAATATAAAAGTTAATCTGAAAGTTATATAAAAAATTTTAATATAAAAGTCAATTGAAGTTTTAATAAACATAAAAGTTGTTTTTTGCCGATTTTTTTCATGTGCAATCGTTTATATCCCGTTGAATTTATATTAATTTATTTACAAGTTCTTCTTATCAGACATTCATCACATATCTCTTATGGTTGTCTATCAGTTTTTAAAATTTTTCTTTACCTTCCTCTTTATATTTTGAAATTGATTCAATTCTTTAACGCCCCATAATAGGGACATTTACCTTATTACACGTTGGAAAATTACTTAATAAATGAGGTATGTTTTGATTTATTAGGTATTTATTCAATTAAATAATTAGGCAAAAACCATTCAATAAAATTGTGAAGATCAGTTAATAATTAATAAAGTGATAAAGTATGTTCAAGTTTCTGAAATAGGTGAATGAAAAATATTCAACAGAATTTAATTTTGCCTAATGTTTAAAGTTTCCATATCTTTTCAATAGCAACATTTTTTCATGTTTTATTCATTGTACTACGAAAATAGTAAAATTATTATTTGCATTCAAATTTCATCCAATTTTCGAAAAAATGTAAGAACAAAATGTATTGGAATGCTCAATAAATTAGAATGCATGGGAAAATTAAAAAAATTGATAGACAACCATAAATGATATGTAATATATGTCTGATAACAAGAATTTGTAAATAAATTAATATAAATTTAACGGGATACGAATAATCGCACCAAAAAAATCGGCATAGAATCAACTATTATATTTAACTTTTTTATTTACTTATTATAATAATTCAACTAGTGCAAAATAAAAATTGAAGTTAATAATCAGTTTTTGCAGAATCTTACGCAAGCACTTTTATCTCAATTTTATGACATCAAAAAGGTAATTACATAATTAAAAATTGAAGTTATTAATCAATTACACAGCCACAAAAAAAAATTAATTTAAGCGTTCGGAGGTCAGACCATGTTGACTATATGTTTTTTGGATCTCTAAATCCGAATCCGGAGTCCTTTTTACCCCATGATCTCAGGTTCTCGACATAACCTCAAAAAGTCTTCATAGATACCTTAAAATGAAAGGTTATGCTGGTCTGAGCGCCGGACCATATTATATATGTTTTTTGGGTCGCTGAAACCGAAGTTTATTTGACCTCATCACGTCAGGTCTTTGCCATAACCTCATTTTCGGGTGTCTGTGGAGGCTTTTTGATGTTATGTCAAAAACTTGAAGTGATGGGATGAAATGGACTTTGGACAGGCACGTAGCCAGGTGGGGGGGGGGGGGCAAGCCCCCCCCCCAAATTCCGAA
>WSXT02116606.1:0-11057 GCA_011762715.2 Neuroterus valhalla | reverse complement strand
GTGGAGATTTCATCAAGTCCGCGAAAGTTAATTTTCACATAAAACCAATACCTTCTCATTCAGAATGAGAATGTAAATATTTATTAACAATTTATTTGTTCAAATAATTATTCTTTCGCAGCCATTTTCAAATCTCCACAGGGTATTTCCAGTCGTTATCTGGGAATACTTTCCGAAATGTCATCGGATTAATGCCTTTGTTCTTCCGAAAAAACTGCCAGCTTCATTTTTATAAGAGTCCAAAAATTTGAATCGATATACTCTGTGTTCTAGTACTTATGTACTGTGGGTACTGAGGTGTTGAAATGATTGTTGGAATTCATATTTTGTCAATTTTCAAAATTTGCACTAATCAATGTGACTATGAGGAACATTCCTAGGTTGCGATTAATCTTGAATTGTTATTCCGTGATTATTGCAAAAATTGAAAATTATAAACAATATAATTGTTCAAATACGTTATTTTCCATTCTTATTTTCTCATCTCTAAAGGGTATTTCCGAGGAGAATCCATTGATGTCTTTGGTTTTCTGAAAGAACTGCCAGCTTCATTTTTATGAGACACTTTCTTGGATGTTGGATAGTCAAAAACGGTGGAAAAATTTCGTAAACAATTGTATTGTTGAAATAAATATTTATTCGCAGCCATTTTTGGATTTTTAAGGGGTATTTCTATTCGTTATTCGGCAATGCTAACGGAATTGTCATCGGATTGATACATTTGTTTACAACAGTATCCAAATGCCTATTAACAATTTATTGGTTAAATAATTATTTATTCAACCGGATTCAGGTATCTCAAAAAGTTATTGCTGGGACAAATTCAGTGATACCCTTAGTTTTTTTATGCGACTAATACGTTTTTTATAATCAGTGTCCAAAATTTCAAGTCCATATCTATTGCCAACTTCAGCGTCGTAAAAATTAAACGTATGGCTCCTCTGTGAGTAAGTTCATCGTTGGAGAATGTTTAAAAGATTCACCCAAAAAAATCGGTGCTCTATAAGAAGTATATTTTTAGAACTGGTATATAATTTTGTCATTCATTATGAAAAGACTTTATTATAACTTTCATCCCTGCTAGATATTATGATACATCCATCAAGGATCTGCTCTGCGCGGTATTTTATTGCATGAATTACTAAGCTATACATAATATGACACCATATCGTGCAGTATAAAAAATACAACTTTATGTTTATTTATAATACTGTCCCTATATGGATACATTTATGCATTCCCTTAATTATTCTGATTGCTTGATTACTTCCTGAGAATCTTTCAACAATTTATACCATAAATATTTAGAAAATTGAAGAGAAATTCCGATTAACAAATTAGTTTTTATTTAGGTTTAAATTATTAATAAAGATACTGACCAATTTCTTGTAATATGGTTTCATAGTTTTTGACTTATTTACCCTTCACCGTGACACATTTTATGGAAACACGAGAGAGGAACCAGAAGGTATCGTTTTTCGTGAAAGGGTTCTCCATCAACTCAAAAAAAGTATTTAATAGCATTGGATGGAAGAACCACTTACCAATGGTGTAGCCGCAGTTGACATGAAACCACTTGATAGTGTCGTACTATCTAGCATACGAGTATACTTCTTGAAGTGAACTATAATGACTTGTACATGAAGACTTAAGCACATGTTACAATCATACCAACAAGAGTAAGCAAACGTATATTTATGCTTCACATACGAGGCTTATAACCTAGGATGCATAATCCTAAGAAAAAGTGGATTCTTATGTTTTTCTTTTAAAGTTGTCTATTCCTCATGTGTAGAAATCATTTTATTTATTGTTGTGACAATGCGACACTGAGAGCTATTAATTTTCTTACAAAATCAAAGATGAATTCAGTCTAACGGGAAAAAGTATAAACTTGGTTCAATAAATTATGATGTAAAAACTCGTAAAATTCTTGCATTATGTTCCAGTAAATTCTACTAACCTATATGCCACATATTCTTGCGTTTAGTTGGGTTTCTCTTAGTAAAATTCTATTGAGCGCTATTCAGTTTTTATTCAGATTTATTCAGTTCCATTGAATTTCAGGATTTACTAATAAATTTCACCTAATCCTATGAATGTTCCTGTATTTTTCCCAATTCCTCCAAATTTCGTGAAATCCCATTGAATCCTCTTCAATTCAGTCGCGTTTCGTCATGTTCAATCCTGTTGAATGCCTTTGAGTTTGGTCGAATTCCGTTGAATTTCATGTAATTTTGTTAAATTTGATGAAGTCTCATAAAATCGCATGCAATCCCGTTGCAACCTCTAAATTATTTCATCTGAGTTCGTTATGTTTAGTGACTTGGACAATTGCAGCTCAAAATCTTTGACATCGTATGATTATAAATTGTATCTATGAAATGGGAAAATTTCAATTTGAAATATTTTAACATCCTATGGTTGAAGCATGTACGAAAAATCAAAGTTTTTGGAGAATTTCGAATGAACCATTTTTCTTCAAAACGTTTGAAGTCAGGGAATGATTTGTGGAGCAACATAACTGTAAAGCATTTGCAATATAATATTTATATAAGATACATACCAGTTGCAGCTGTTCAATATTTTCCTTGTCTAATTTGCTGAAGCTACTAATATTTTAGATGATAATAAATGAAATATTTTGTTTTTCGCTGTCTCATCTCCTCATTTTTTCAAATTTTCTTCTTGGAATAATTCTGCGTTTTCCTAAAAATTCAAAGGGAATGATTAAACTGTAGACGCAAAATTTTTAATCCTTAAAAGTCCCTATTTTTGCTGTTGTAAAGATTAAAAATGTCTTACGTCAAATTATAAAGTATGACGATGAAAGGATGGTAGGCATGACTAAAGAAGATATTGAACCTGATTTGATTCAGAACATTGCCCTGAAAACTGAGAAAACAACCCTCTTTATAGGGGATTAGAAGATTATGAGGTGCTCCTTATAAACTTTGGATGTTTTTGGTCTTGAATGATTCAAAATGACCTTGTATAATTTAAAATGTGTACCATTGATAAAGAAGTACTCTAGCACTTTGAGGAACTTTGTACAAGAACGAAATTTGACTTATAACATCGAATTTAAAAAAAAAAAAAAAAAAATCGAACCATCATATCTTCATCATCGTCATCATCATCGTCATCATCATCGTCGTCGTCATCGCCGTCATCCCCCATCATTGCCCGTGTGGTGTTGCTAGTCTCCAATCGGGTGCCTTCCCAGGTTGCGGATAGGGGAACGCCTCCCAGATATTGGTGGTACCAGGAAATTTAAATATCCGGAGCAGACAAAAACTAGCTAAGGGAAGAAACCCCGTCAATCAAATCAACGATGATTAAGTGTATTTACAACAAAATACCCCAAGGGAGTATCAATCCCCCCGCTTGTTCCGGTCGGGTGGAAGCCCCAATGGCCAGTGGTGGCTCCAAGGATTTTGGGGGGAGCCAAATACAATAGACAAGTTTGTGTGAGGAGTTATTTTGAAGAGAGTTGGATGTACCAGAGGAACGAGACCTAGCTGCCAGGACTGATGTCGGGTTTTTTAAGTTCAAAGTGAACGGAAATATGGAGCAGACTCAAAGAAATGGATAGGAAGATCTTTGAAGGAAAGGTCCGAAAGACGAAGCTGTCTGCGAAAGGTCTAGGGACCCAGACGGTAGCAGATGCCGGGAAAACTCTGGCCTCCCTCAAAGGGAAGAGACCAAGAGACGCAGCCGACAATCCCCCGGAGACGAGCACATCGACCTGGGCAAAAGAAGATAAGAATTCTGGCGCAAAGGTTCGGGCCTGTAGCTTCGAGTTCTTTAAATCCGGCAAAGCCAGCCGAGAAGCCAAAAACGAAGAAGGGTAAAACATCAAGACGAGCACGACTTAAGGCAGTGAGCATCCGACCTGCCGAGGGTTTCAGCTACGCCAGCTTGCTGCGTGGGATACGAAGTGCAGTGCAGCCAGAAAACCTTGGCGTGAAAGTCAAGGGAATGCAGGAGACGCGGTACGGAGGGATCCTGATAGAACTCAGAAGTAAAGCAGAGGGCAGGGAGAAACTGTCCTCTGCCATCAAGGAAGTAGTTGTAAACAAGAGGAACGTGCGAGAGCTTGTTCCCCGAGCCGAGGTCGAAATCCTCGATTTGGAACCATCGACGGAGAAGGAAGAGGTGGAAGAGGCCCTGAAGAACCACTTCGGCAAACTTGGGCCCACCAGATATAAGGTGAGTCTCACATAGAAGGCCTTCAGGGGGAACCTGAAGGCATTCGTTGAACTGAACGTGGAGGGTGCTGCGAGGCTACTGCGAACAGGACACCTCAAAGTTGGGTGGGTGTCCTGCTGCACAATGAAGAAGCTGATAGCTACCAGGTGCTATCGATGCCAAGGCTACGGCCACATAGCAGCGACCTGCGACGGTCTCGACAGGAAGGACTGCTAGTGGAGATGTGGAAAAGAGGGACACAGGTCTATGGAGTGCACAACTGCTCCGCACTGTTAACTCTGCGCCGCAAAGAAGGATGGTTCCAGGGAAGACGAGCCCGATGCGCGACATAGTCGCGCTACTGAGGACGATACGTACATCCTGGTTGAGACATGGAAGACCGGAAAAAAACAGAAACCAGCAGGAGCCTGAGCCGGCGAGAAAACGGCACCCCCCTGAAGTAATGCGAAAGCGGTTCCGGAGGGGAACAATGCCAAGAAGAAGATGGTGGTTTTCTAGTGGGTAAATGGTGACAACATCTCGTCATCGCCATCAACATCGGAAACCCCTACACTACCAATAAATGCGAACCCTTCTCGGTATTTGCTGGCAGATTTTTCAACCATATCGCAAAAAAATCGCCGTCATCATCTTCATAGTTTTCGTCGTTTTTGTCGTCGAAGTCTCCGTCTACATCTTCATTATCGCACTTATCATCTCGCACTCATCTTCGTTATTGTGTCTCGCTTTACAAGTATGTTTTTTGAAATTCTCAGTCGTCTTATAGATTCATTTAAAAACCTACGTTTCCTAAGAGCAGCATCTTATATTAAAAAGGGGAAGAAACAGAACTTTGTATGCTTTCAAGATAGTTGTTTTTGCTTCCTGAGGCAAGTACTCCAATTCGTAGTATTTTGTACTAGTGACTATTCGATTTTTTCGCAATATTTCTGAAGTGATTCATTGATTGTTTTTTTGAGAAATGATATTATTAGAAAAAAGGTAAATATCGCTGTGAGGGGTTGTTTTCTATGTATGACAGACATTCCAACTTTTTCCATAAGGTCTTTTTGAATGACTCAAGTAAGATATGACACAAAAATCACGTATGCTGAATCGCAAATATAGGCCGCATTTCATCAAAATTGAATTGTCTCAACTCGTTTGATGTGATATACATTAACTCGTTTTGTTGCAACCAACTATCAGACACAGCTCGCTGGGTACAAAATTACTGCAACGAAAATCGTCGCATCGAGCCCGTTATTCTTGGTTGACCATATTCTCCATAACCGATGATACCAGGTGCTGTTGATCTCGAAAAACTATGCATAGTTTATAAATAGCGGAATATATTACTTATTATTCCTATTTGTTCATACACTATTTATATAAAAAAATGAAAATTAATGAATCCAAATAATTTCAATGATGAACTTTTCCGTAAAATTATTTCAAAATCGATTATCTCCTCATTTCAATTTATTAATATTCCACTACGATATAGATGGTAATTTGTTTTATGATCAAAATTATTTGATAATTGAGTTGATTGATACTGATGAAGTATGGTTATTAGTTACTATTTTCTAGTTTGATATTTAAAGGTTTGTCATATTCTAATGAAATCCTCAGTCCCTTATAGGCATCCTAAAGAGTCGAAATGTAATTTACTGTAAAGTACTTTCTGAAAAATGACTGTCTTTTGGTTTCTCGTCGCAAACATCATATAAATTACTATACAAAGAATTAGAAGGATCGTTTTCCTTTTTCAGAATGATGAGAAGAAAATGCATCTTCTAGTCCCCATCCTCTTGAATTGCCTTCACGTTCTCCGCATCGTGGCCGGTCAGGAACTTTCAGTCACACGACATGTGGATGGAGATATTTTCACCATTGAAGGTAAGAATGGTCAATGACAATTCTGATTAATGGCCAAAGGTTGGAGTTACGAATAAGGAGAGAAAGCAATGCTTCTGACCACGGAGTATTTGCAGACTCTTGAGTAAACAATGAGACTATAATTGTGAAAGGTTGAAGGGCAATATGTAACTTCCAGATTAATCACCGATGTAATAACATTCGTAGGAAAGGAAGCGTTATTTATGACGCATCTTGAATCCGAGGTTGAACCATTCTAAGTTTTGTATGCTTTTAAAGTGGGGTGGATTCTTGGCGAGAACAATGCTTGTTTACATTGCAGCACTCGCGAAAGAAGGCCAAGGCCGTTTCATAGCTATATCCGAGGCTGGACTTGTCACGCGATTTTAGTGTATTTAGGTGTAAATATAATTTGAAGATATAATTCTTTAGAATTGATCAAATCTGACTTCCAGGATAGAAGAGTTCAAATCAAAAAATTTCAATCAATCAATCAATTGTAAAGTTTCCTATAGACTAGAGTTACTTAAAACTGAAAATTATTAATTTAACATGATAATCATGCACTCGAAGTTTTAACAATTTGAAATGGGAAATACGTCTTCCAAGTTTTTTTATCAAAAGGTTTCTTATTCAATAGAAGATTCAAATAATTAGAAAGTTTCGAGATAAGTGTTTTTAAAATATTATGAAGAAGAAATGTAATTTTTTACAATATTTTAGATGTAATTGATACAATTAAACGTTAAATTTTTCAGAGTTCATAGAACCGAGAAATAGAGAAAAAAAAGAGATAAAAATGATTTCTCGCAAAAATATTCAATAGAACTGAAAAATATGTCTTCAGTTATCACTTGCAATTGATTCAAAACTACACTGTAAAATTAAACCCTGCCTTCTCTTAACAGTTTTATATACCGTATTTTGTCCCTCTATAGTGATTTTCCTATAACCAATTGACAAGTGTCTTTCTTCAAGAACTAGTTTTTCTCTTGCCTACAGCTAAAATTGATTTACTCACGCATCATGGAAAATGAATATGTGCATCACTAGAAGAATTCATAGAGACTGTTATGAAACAAATCACACTGAGTATACAGAAGAATGAATTTCTGTGATAAATCGTATTTCCCAAGTCACCTCAGTCAATGTCTTCTTTTATAGAACAGCAAACAGCATTAATCAAATTTTATCCCAATGATGGGTAATGATTATTATTCCAACACAATTATAATTATTGTACGTTTAGTCCCGACATTTTTTGAATTAAAAAACGAAGCAAGTCATGGAAATGAATGTCAAAATAAAAAAAAAAGCGATAATTCTTCTGAAACATTTTGGTCACTCGTTTGAACCCTCATCAGTCAAAGAACATTTTATTTAGTCTGTAGAAGAACATATAAATAATCTAGAAAAATTAAATAAAATATAAATTTATGGAACAAGATAAATAACAGTTGAAACAAATTCAGAATTTGAATTGAAAGAGGAGAAAAATAAACATACCTGGTACACGTTAAAAAGCGAAAATAAAGTCAAAGTAAAATCCAACGAAAAGCAGCAAATATGATTTCACATGAACGAATAATAAATAAAGATCAATCAAAAATTTAAATAAAATAAGGGCAAAAGCCCGAAATTCCGCTTGGAACGTGAAGATGAGTGACTGTCAACTGGAGGAAATTACGAGAATTCAAACAAGAGAAATAAAAAGTGATAAAAAGAGTCGATAAAGTGTGGTGGGAGAAACTTGAATCTCCTTTTTTCAGTTCCATTTGATTTAGATAATTTTGAAATTCTATCATTAGAGAACAATAGGGCGCGTAGAAAAATAGTTGAAAACTTTTTTGTACAATAAAGTACCAAACGCAGTTAATCTGAGATATGAAAACAATTATTCTCTTCCTAATGCTCACAAACCTCTAAAAAAATTTGAATTTCATATTATACATCGTTATATATCGTTGAAGTCCCACCTATTTTATCGACCCCATGTATCGCTTTCTGTTTCAGCGGAATTGTGGGCTCTCGCCCTTTTTTTATTTATATTTTTAATTTTTCTTTATTTATTATTTGTTCATGTGAAATCATATTTGTTCCTTTCCGTTGGATTTTACCTTCGTTTCACAATATTGATTGCTTGCAATTAGATTTAACATTGGGGGCCTCCTTTCATAACATAACCCTTCTCCTCTTTCCATTCAAATTCTGAATTTGTTTTAACTATTATTTATCTTGTTCCATAAATATATATTTTATTTTTTCGTTTTTTCTACATTATTTGTATGTTTTTTTACAGACTAAATAATAGCATATTAGGCACCTATAGGGGAAGAAGAGGGACTTTATCGACGAGTCGCGAGCCGGAGACGAGCACTGAAAACGCACACAAGTCGAAAAAGTTCCTCTCCCACTTGGCGCATACGATAATTTTATAACATATGGATAAAATTGGACAATTATCGAAATATATTCATTTATGGTAATTTTACAGGAAAATATAGTGACTTCCCATAGATCCCCAAAATTCAATTCGAAAATTTTTCTTAATTTCCGGAAATTTATGAAAATTTTCGGTAATTCATAGTAATTCCACATGTCATTCATGGTAATTTAAGATAAATAACCCAAAATTTAATTTTGATGATTTCCGGAAATTTATTATAATTCCTGGTAATTTATAGTAATTTCACAAGTAATTCACGGTAACTTAAGATAAGTAACCCAAAATTCGATTTTGAAAATTTTCATGAATTTCCGTAAATTTATGGAAATTTCCGGTAATTTATAGTAATCTCACAGGTTATTTATGGTAACTTAAGATAAGTAACCCAAAAGAAATTGGAACATTTCCATAAAATTTCCGGAAATTTATGGAAATTTCTGGTCATTTATAGTCATATTACAGGAAAATACGATGACTTGAAATAAATCACCCAAAATTCAATTTGGAAAATTTCCATAAATTTCCGGTTATTTTTTAGTAATTTCACAAGTCATTCATGGCAACTTGGGATAAGTAACCCAAAATTCGATTTTGAAAATTTTTATGAATTTCCTTAAATTGATGAAAATTTTCGGTAATTTATAGTAATCTCACAGGTGGTTTATGGTAACTTAAGATAAGTAACCTAAAAGTCAATTGAAACATTTCTATAAAATTTCCAGAAATTCATGTAAATTTTCGGACATTTATAGTCATTTTACAGGGAAATATGATGACTTGAAATGGATCACCCAAAATTCAATTTGAAAAATTTCCATAAATTTCCGGAAATTTTTGAAAATTTTCGGTTATCCATAGTGATTTCACATGTCATTCGTGCTAATTTAAGATGAGTAACCCACAATTAAATTTCATAAATTTCCGTAAATTGATGAAAATTTCCGGTAATTTATAGTAATCTCACAGGTTATTTATGGTAACTTAAGATAAGTAACCCAAAATAAATTGGAACATTTCCATAAAATTTCCGGAAATTTATGGAAATTTCTGGTCATTTATAGTCATATTACAGGAAAATACGATGACTTGAAATAAATCACCCAAAATTCAATTTGGAAAATTTCCATAAATTTCCGGTTATTTTTTAGTAATTTCACAAGTCATTCATGGCAACTTGGGATAAGTAACCCAAAATTCGATTTTGAAAATTTTTATGAATTTCCTTAAATTGATGAAAATTTTCGGTAATTTATAGTAATCTCACAGGTGGTTTATGGTAACTTAAGATAAGTAACCTAAAAGTCAATTGAAACATTTCTATAAAATTTCCAGAAATTCATGTAAATTTTCGGACATTTATAGTCATTTTACAGGGAAATATGATGACTTGAAATGGATCACCCAAAATTCAATTTGAAAAATTTCCATAAATTTCCGGAAATTTTTGAAAATTTTCGGTTATCCATAGTGATTTCACATGTCATTCGTGCTAATTAAGGATAAGTAACCCAGAATTAAATTTTGAAAATTTCCGGAAATTTATGAAAATTTCCGGTAACTCATACTAATTTCGTAAGTAATCCATGTTAACTTAAGATAAGTAACCCAAAATTCGATTCTGAAAATTTCCATGAATTTACGGAAAATAAAAAATTTCGGTAATTTATTGTAATCTCACAGATAATTTATTGTAATTTAAGATAAGTAACCTTAAATTGAATTGAAACTATAAAATTTCCAGAAATGCATGGAAATTTCCGGTCATTTATAGTCATATTACAGGAAAATATGATGACTTGAAATAAATCACCCAAAAGTGAATTTGAAAAATTTCCATTATTTCGGGAAATTTTCGAAAATTTCCGGTTATTCATAGTAATTTCACATGTCATTTATGGTTTGAGATGGAATCTTACCCGTCTGACGGGTAAATTTACCAGTTTTACTGAAATACCGGTAATGACGGGTCAAGCTGGTAAAAGTGGTAAAACTCATATTTTAAAGAAATTATCGAATGTTGAATGATAATTTCTCTCGTAAATGGAGTTTTATGTACATAGAAGTATTATTACAGAAGCATCATAACCTCAAAACTGAGGCGAAATAGGCGGTGATTTTGGAAGAGTACTTTCTAAGTTTCAGTCTAGAACTTTTTAAAAGTTCAACTATGAAACTTTCCTAAAATATTCTCTTTTGAAAATGAAGGGAACAAAATATTTGACGTAATGCTGGATGGCTGATAACAAAGTCTGACGATCTTAAAGAAATATACATGTGTTGGAGTTTAACTTTAACGTTCTTACAATTTAAATACTATAAAATTATCATCTGACTCATACGTTATGATATTAAAAGCCATATTTTATTATTGATATTTATTAAAATGAAGGCACCAATGAATAAGACTGCGAATGTTCCTACAAATTTGTAGATTGTGCTTCCGACATATAAATAAAAATATGTTTTGACGTTCAAATAATTGCAAATAATTCCCACTGATTCTTGTTAAGCTATAATAAAGTTACAATTACCATGAAAA
>WSXT02116595.1:0-11057 GCA_011762715.2 Neuroterus valhalla | reverse complement strand
GTTGCCAATAGCAACCAATCGTTTTGCTACCGCAGCTTATCACTTCCACTTTTCAAAAAAAATTGTCTTGTATATCACTTCACTGAAACAAAATTCCATGATTAAATAGATCAAAATTCCGATATACACATTCACATGCATACTCACATGACTTATCTTTAATTAAAATTAAATTCGAAAGTATAAGCACCCCTTTTTCGTCTAAATTTTTCGTCTAATTTTCATATGAAACGTTTCATATTTTTTTTTTCTCAAACGCGTGTCGACACTTACATCTAACGGCTAAATAAACATCTTACTTTATACTCTGGGCTGAAATTTGAAGAAAATCCAACGTCAGCCGCTCGTTGCCGACACAGCTCAGATAATCGGTGCAGCGTTGTCTGACTCGTCCACGTTTCGCCGCTCTCGTCTTGTCTTCAAAGATGCATCTGTTGCAGATGACTCGTTTTCCTTCACCTTCGTTTTTGATCACAAAACCCACACTTTCACACTAATTCTTTCACGTAACTGAAGCCCATAACCTGTTAGACTGTGGGTAAATGAGGTACACAGACAAAAATAATTTACCTCTAGTCGCTCTTTTATTCAACCGTACGTGTCGAGCTCAAGACTCGGAATAATTCTTCCTTTGTTAGAAACAATAACATTGCGCCTCTGCGCTGCTTAGCAACTGCATTCAATCTAAGATAACTTAAATAAAAGAACATCTTAAATTTCAAATAAAGAAAGTACAATCCAACAATATTCTAACCTAAAGGATCAAGGAAACGTTATTTGATTGTTTCGAGGCCTCGTAACATTGCGAAAGAATTTTTCTTCACAAAACTGACGAAGGCATCGTGAAAAACTACTCTTCGCTTTCAAAATGCAAACTCTAACTTTTCGATACGATTTTTTTCGGCCGAGATGTGGCAAATTCAAATATGACAAATTTCACTTCTCACGTATATCATTTTCGCTACAAAAATATTTGCCCAGGAAATAAAAGTAGCAAAATCATGTCTATCACAGCTTGTTTATGTTGATATAACCCCAGACCCCACAACTCGATTTCAAATACCCTCGAGCCCTGTAGCCTGCGAGTCTATAACCCCAAACACCAACAAACCAATTTCCTCAACCCTCGAACCCAGTAACCTGCTGTGCAATAGCCCCAGACCCCTAAAACCCAATTTTCTTAACCCTCAAGACTAGTAACCTGCGAGTCTATAATCCTAGACCCCCACAACCCGATTTCCTCGACCCTCTAGCTCAGCAACCTGCTATGCAATCACCCCAGACCCCCCTGAACCCAATTCCTTTAACCATCGAACCCTCACAACCCAATTCCTCTACTCGTCAAGATCAGTAACCTGCGAGTCTAAAACCCTGTACCCTCACAACCCGATTTCCTTAACCCTCTAGCTCAGTGACCTGCTATGCAATCACTCGGACCCCCCTGAACCAAATTTCATTAACCATCAAACACAGTAACCTGCTATGCAAATAACACCAGACTCCCACAACCCAATTCCCTTAACCCTCGGGCCCAGTAACATGCTATGCAATAACCACATACCCCTACAACACAATTCCTTTAATCGTTGAGATCAGCAACCTGCGAGTCTATAACCCTGAACCCCCACAACCCGATTTCCTTAACCTTCGAGCCCAGTAACCTGCCATGCAATAACCCTAGACCCTCCAAAACTCAACTTCTTTAATTTTCGAGATCAGTAACCTGCAATGAAAATAACCCCAGAATCCCACTACCCGATGACCTTAACCCTCTAGCCCATTTACCTGCTATGCAATAGCCCCAGACCCCTAAAACCAAATTTCCTTAACCCTCGAGACTAGTAACCTGCGAGTCTATAACCTTAGACCCCCACAACCCGATTTCCTTTACCCTCGAAACCAGTAACCTGCTATGCAATAACCCTAGACCCCCACATCTCAATTCCTTTAATCCTCGAGATCAGCAGCCTGAGAGTCTATAAGCCTAGACCCCTACAACCCTATTTCTTTAACCCTCGAGCCCCGTAACCTGTTATGCAATAACCCCCGACCTCCACAACCCAACTCCTATAATCCTCGAGATCAGTAACCGGCGGGTCTATAACCCTAGCCCCCACAACCCGATGACCTTAACCCTCTAGCCCATTACCCTGCTATGCAATAGCCCCAGACCCCTAAAACTCAATTCCCTTAACCCTCGAGACTAGTAACCTGCGAGTCTATAATCCTAGATCCCTATAACCCGATTCCGGAACCCTCTAGCTCAGTAACCTGCTATGCAATAACCCCAGACCCCCCTACACCCAATTCCTTCAACCTTCGAACCCAGTATTCTGCTATGCAAATAACCCAGAAATCAAAAAACCCAATTTTCTTAACCCCCGAGCGCAGTAACCTGCGACTCTTTTTCCCCAGACCCCCACAACCTGATTTCGTTAACCCTCGAGCCCAGTAACATGCTATGCAATAACCTTAGACTCCCATAATCCGATTTCCTCAACTTTCGAGCCCAGTAACCTGCTATGCAAAACCCCCAGACCCCACAACCCAATACCCTCGAAACTAGTAACCTGCGAGTCTCTGGCCCTCGACGACCATAGCCCAATTTACTTAAATCGCTGAGTATTGATTCTTTGAGTGTATAAATCTACGTCGATTTCGTGTGAAAACATTCTTTTTATATTTCAACGGATCGCTGAAGAAATTTACGTTAATGACTTGTCGGATCGTTGTCCTCCTTCTTCAGAGACCAGCAATAGTCTGCCATCGTCCTCTCATTCCATGTTTCAGTCTTGGAGCACAAAGATCAGCTTTGAGGAAAATGGGTTGTAGGGATCTGGAGTTATTGCATAGCAGGTTACTGGGCTCGAGGGTTAAGGAAATTGGGTTTCAGGGGTCTAGGATTATTGCATAGCAGCTTACTGTGCTCGAGGGTTGAGGAAACTTGGTTGTGGGGATCTTGGTTTATTGCATAGCAGCTTACTGGGTTCAAGGATTAAAGAAACTGGGTTGTTGGGGTCTGGGGTCATTACATAGCAGCTTACTAGGCTCGAGGGTTAAGGGACTGGGTTGTGGGGTCTTGGGTTATTGCATAGCAGCTTACTGGGCTCGAGGGTTAGTGAAATCGGGTTGTGGGGGTCTAGGGTTATTGCATAGCAGCCTAATGAGCTCGAAGGTTAAGGAAATTGGGTTGTGGAGGTTTGGGGTTGTTGCTTAGCAGCCTACTGGGTTCGAGGGTTAAGACAACTGAGTTGTGGGGGTCGTGGGTTATATCAACATACAACAAGTAGTAATAGACATGGTTTTGCTACTTTTATTCCCTGGGCAAATATTTTTGTAGCAAGAATGATATCCGTGAAAAATGAAATTTTTTATATTTTAATACGCCACATCTCAGCCGGGGAATAGTATCGAAAAGTTAGAGTTTGCATTTTGAAGGTAGAGAGTAGTTCTCTTCGATGCCATCGGCAGTTTTGGGAAGAAAAATTTTTTCGCCATATTACGGAGCCTCGAATACATCAAAATAACGTGTTTGTTACCCTTTTAGGTTAGAATATCTCGAAAACTGAGGGTGCTGGCGTTTTTCTGAAGTCGGATTCGGATGCAGCGCAGCAAACGTTTTCGGGTACACCAGGTGTGGTTCCTGGTTCTGGAAATCGTTGGCCTGTGTTATTAACATGAAACTTCAATCATTTTCTACCTAGGTCCACCAGTGATGAGTGCAATCTACTTCCCTGTGGACCTTCAAGAAGGTAGCCGAACTCAAGTTTCTTGCAGTGTCACTTCTGGGGATCTTCCTATTCATTTCTCTTGGTTGAAGGACGGAGAACCTTTACCATCTTCTCTTCGAGTGAGTCCACAATATTTCCGAATTGATTACAGATTTGACTGATATCTAATAATACCTTTTTACAATCACATTACTATAATTTTTACTTTCTCACCGTAGATTGAAGAAAGAGAAGAGGACTTCTTCCACTTTCTGATCTTCAAAAACATTTCATCCCGACACAGTGGAAACTACACCTGCATTGCGATGAACAGTGCTGCGAAAGTTAATCAAACAGCAGAATTGCTAGTTCGGGTTCCTCCGCAATGGGTCTTTGAGCCTCAAAATGTATCAACTCTTTTAGGAAGTCCTCTCACCGTTCACTGCAAAGCTGATGGGTTTCCGCCTCCATCCGTTAATTGGCTTCGAAGTCGAGGAAGATCTGCTAACAACTATCAACCTTTGATCGCTGGCCTGGATGGAAGACTGACGATTCTTCTAAATGACACCCTGTGGACTGCATCAGCTGAGCCGCAAGATGAGGGTCACTATCTCTGCAGAGCTAATAACAGTATTGGATCAGGATTAAGTAAAGTTATCTACGTGTCTGTAAATGGTAAGAAACCTTAAATCAATAATGGTAATATTCTTAGGACCTCACATACCTACTCTGAAAGAACTAAAAATAGTAACACTATTAATATTCTTCTTTTCTCACTACTAACTACAAATCAACTGATAAATTCTCTATCCCAGAGCCTGCACGATTCGAATATCAAAGCAAGAATGTCACCATCCGTAGAGGTGAATCTGTTACTCTTGATTGCACTGTAATCGGTGATGATCCGATCGAAATACAGTGGCTTCATAATAATAATAGAATGAAGACAAATGGTCACAGACTCAGCATCAGTCAAGTGAAAACTGACAATGGACTCAAGTCTCAACTTTCGATCAGAAGCAGTGATCGTCAAGACTCTGGGCTTTATAGATGTACTGCTGACAATGCTTATGGAAGAAGCGAACATCTTATATACCTCGCGGTTCAAGGTTGGCTGATGTTCTAACTTCCTATTTATTTAAAGATACATAATCTGCAAGCTAAATCTCTTCTTCCTCTCTAAATTTACAGAGAGACCTGACCCACCAACAAATCTCGAAGTGATAGAAATAGGATCAAGATCTATTAGACTTTCCTGGAAAAAGGCCTTTGATGGAAATACTCCTATTCATAAATACGTTATACAATATCGTCCTCTTGGTCACGGGATGACTGATGATTGGGATCCATCAAAAGCACATAATGTATCGTTTACTCCCGGATTGTCGAGTTTCGAAGATGCGACGAATCCAACTCAAAATGGTACGTAGGAAGTAATGAACATGAATGTGAAGTAGGGTGGTCCAAAAACGCATTAGGAGATTTTTCTTCGGATTTTCATGCAAACCGCCCGGAGATTTGTTCGCATTCCACAAAAAATGAACGCGTTTTAAAAAAAAAAAAATAATAATATGTAGGGGTGGCGCAAGTCCCATGAAGTTTAACACGTATTTCCCATGATAAAAAAAGACGTTTTTGTAAATTTTATTCAGGATTCTCAAATTAGGTGAATAGAATTCAAAATTCACAATTTCTCTTCACAATTAGTCGCAGGATGCGAATAAAATATTACTCATCAAATATCAGCCCCATAGGTCTGTTTTATACGATCCCAAAAACTCCCATAAGTGAAAAACTAGGTTTTTCGAGTCTTTGGCGCTAATCATGATTTTTAGCGGTTTTTTTAATGCACTTTGTTTCAAATACATGGAATATCACTTTAAACTGATACAAAGATATTTATTTGAATTGTTTAAACAATTTATCATTGTTTTCAGCTACTTTCTCTTAGAAAAGGGTTATAAAGTCAAGGTTTTCTCTGAATTTTTCAACTTATTATCAACGTTTCGGTTGAAGCGAGGTAATAATCAATTAAGGGTAACGAATATAATTGTTTAAACAATTCTTTATTAATTATAACAATATTCTCTTTTACTAATGCTAGCAATTTGTGGTTTTTTCTGAAATTTTCAACTTTTTGTCCACTTTCCACTTGAAATAAGTAATAATTAAATATAATATAGCAATAATTAGCGTTTGAACAGTTTTCAAATGTAAAAAGCTATCTTCTTCTAGATCAATACTACATAGTTGCGGTTTTTTCCTGAAATTTCCAACTTTTAATTTTTTTCTCAATTAGAGTAATGTGAAGTCATAATATTTTCTTTGCCTAGTGATAGAAACTTACTGTTTTTTTCTGGAATCTTCAACGTTTGTCCACTTTACCCTTGGATTGAGTTTATATATAATTTAATTTGACGAAAATAATTGATTTTACGAATTATTATGGTTTATGGTCAGCTTCCCTTAGATAAGTGCTTAAAAGTTGCGGTTTTTTTTCTCAAATGGAATCATATTTTAAATAGTATTTTATTGTTTCAAGTTAATTGTTTTTGTTCCCTTCCCAATGTTCAAAAAAAAAAATTAAAACAAAAAAGCTAGATTCATTCAGTGAAATTTGGATTTCAAATTTTTTACTGAAATTATAGATCTTCAACGCAAAAATTGAATTTTTAAGAAACTTGCTCAACTTTCAACCAAAGAGTTGAATTTTCAACATAAAAATATAGATTTTTATTCAAAAACATAATGGTTGATATTTGAAGAAAAAAATTATTTTAAATAAAAAACAATCTAATTTAACCAACAATTAAATCAATGTAATCAAATTTATTCTAATTGAATTTCGTCCAAACTCCATTCAGTGCAAAGTTGAACATTTCAGAGAAAACTACAACTTTCAAGCACCATCAAAAAGAAAATGGTTATAAACAATAATGGATTGTTTAGGTAAGCATATTTGTCAACTTGCATTAATTATAACCTCACTGAGTAAAAAGTGAATAAAAAGCTTAAGAGTTTAGAAAAAACAGCAACTTTATAGCACTAATCTAAGAGAAGATATCCATAAACAATAATAATTTGTTTAAACAATTATTCTTGTATGTATGTATTTCTGTCTGTAGTCTGTAGTCTATAATCTGTATACTCGATAACTTTCGAAAGAATGATCATATTGGATTGTGCTTTGGCACACTTTCTTGAAACCGGAAAAGAAAGGACGAGTTCGTTAACCAGCTATTTTGGATAAAAAGTGGAAGAGAGGGGGGGAGGGGTATTTTTAACATTTTCCTTTTTACTTTTTTTTGAGAATCAAAAATTGCAAGTACAATTTCTTGTAGCACTTAAAAAGTAAACCAATTTATCCACATCATTTTTTTTTGATAAAAAAAAAATTGTCAGAGTCATGGTATTTTCAAAATTCATAAATATAAAAGAAAATGAGGATTTGTAGCCAAACACTATATACCGCAAGTATATAGTATTAATCTAGAAGAAATAGCTATAAACATTCAAAATTTGTTGGAACAATTATTCTCGCTACAATAAATTGAATATTCACTTACTTGAAATAAAAAGTGGACAAAAAAATAAAATTTTCAGAAAAAACCGGAACTTTGAAGCATTATTCTAAGAGAATATTGTTAAAATTTAAAAAAAAATTGTCCAAACATTTATTTTTGTTAACTTTAATTAATTATTACTTCGCTGTTACTGAAACGTTGAAAATAAATTGAAAAATTCAGAAGAAACCTTGACTTTCTAACCCTATTCCAAGAGAAAGTTGCTAAAAACTTTAATTGATTATGTAAACAATTTAAATAAACATATTATTACCAGTGTCAAGCAGTATTTCATGTATTTGAAACAATCTGCGTTAAAGAAACCGCAAAAATATCATAATTAGTGCCAAAAATTCTAAAAACTCAGTTTTTCACTTATGGGGGTTTTTCGGGACCCTATAAAAGAGACTTTGGGGATGATATTCGCAAAGTAGTATTTTATTCGCATTCTGTGACTTTCGGGCGTTTTGCATAAAAATTCAAAGAAAAAAAATTTTTGCACTACCTAATGTAGAGCCAAACGATGCAGTTTTAAATTTGAGAGTTCTTTCCCCTAGGATTGTCTCACTATGAAGTATCGAATGAAGATCAAGAAGTGGTTCTCGTAAATGGACTGCATCCAGCTATCACCTACACTTTTCGCGTCTTCGCTATAAATAATATCGACGCTAGTTCCCCAACTGATCCAGTAGTTGCCAAAACTCAGGAAGAAGGTTAGTTCTCAGTACTATTCCACTCCACTGCATTCTTTCACTGGAGAATATGTATATTGTCCTTGATAGTAGAGGTAAACTCGATGATTGCCCTCCTGTTTTTGGGAGGGAATACGGCCAATTTCCTTCCTGTTTTGTAAATGGGCACGCCCCCCCCCCCATGCAGGAGGCCTCGTCCATAGACCCACAGTGGGGACACTGCCCCCTAAACTCCCCGTTCTTTTGACCCATTTTCACTTTTTCCCCTCTTTTTGTTTGTTATGCCATTACTTTATTAACACAAAACTAGCAATTCCTAGGACCTTTCGTTACTGTTCTACCCCACAAAGCCACTCTCATGAGTCTCGTTCACTTCTACTATCAAGGAAAATAGTATACATATCTCAGGCAAAACGGGCGATAGGGCCTCGTATGAGTTGAGCTCCTCGGCTTCGCCTCGGTGCTCGATCTCATACTCGGCGCGGAATCGTCCGTTTTCCCGCTCGGTGTGTAATGTACTATTAACATCATTTCTTCATTCTTAGCACCTACGGAGCCACCACAGGATATAAAAGTCAAATCAGCTGGACCAGGAGAACTAGTCGTTAGCTGGCAGGTAAATATTCTCCATATTTAATTCTCATTCCACATCAAAAACATTTGATTTTGGTTCATAATCATTTTTGCAGGCACCTCCCAAAGAGTCCTGCAACGGTGATTTGTTGGGTTACATAGTTACCTGGTCTGAACATTCTTCCTCGACATCGGGAGTCAACCAAAGCAAAAGTTTGACTGTTAATGGTTGGGCGACTACTAAGGTTCAGTTGACTGGTTTGAGGAACTATACAAAATACGATATCTCTATCAGAGCTTTCAATAGTATAGCCAGTGGACCTGCAAGTGTTCCTGTTGTTGGAACAACTCAAGAAGGAGGTGAGAAATGATGGATCATTTGGAAATTCAGGGTTGCTACAGAACGTAAAAAAGATCAAACTTCAACCACAAACAGTTGTATTTTTGAATAAATAGTTGCATCTTTATGCTAAACAGGATATTTTTTCTTATGACGTTGCATCTCGAACTTAATAGGTTAGTTTTTGAGCCAAAAAGATAACTTTCCTTACAGAAATCTTGATCCTAACTCAAAAAGACGTTTTCTCTGTCCAATCAGACGGATGTTTAATGAAGCAATCAAATTTTCGAGAAAAAAAAACATGACTTTCGAACTAAGAATTTCAAATTTATACCAAGTAGTTTAATTTTCAAACGGAAGAGATACTTCCTCATGGAAAATAGTAATAGAAGATAGTCCATCGAAAAAATACGGATTGCCAATAAAATAATCGAATGTTCCACCAAAACATAAAGATTCCCAAACAAATAGATGAAGGAACAAATTTTTTGCTCGAATAATTGAATTTTTAACCTAAAATGACGATTTTCTAACAAAACAGTTGATTTTTTAGACCAAGTAACGAAATATACTATAAAACATTTTAATTTTGCAACTCTGAAATTCGAATATTTATGCAAAATGTACATTTTACACCATAAATATAATTTTCAATCAGATAATTCAATTCAAAACATGAAGCAATAAGTTTCCAGCAGAATAGTTAAATTTAAAGACAGCAAGATGGACTTCCAACTCCTGAAACTGATTTTCAAAAGAATAGTTCCATTTTTTACTGAAATTCATGATTGTTGAACAGAGAGGAGATGGATTCTAAACCAAAAAAAAAAATAGCAAACCTTACAATTGAAACAATTAACGTTCAGAGACAAATATTTTTATATTCCCTTTGTGTCCTTTTGTGTTCGGAAATCACGCTGGGTTGAAAATTCTCCTGCTTACTTAAGAATGTGGTTTTTTTGTCAAACATGAAACCATTTTTATGAAAAGTCCTAATTTCGGTCGAAAATTCAGCCATTTAGTTGAAAGCTCGACCAATTTGTTGAAAATTATCTTTTCTAGTCGAAGATTTATTTCTTTGGTAACTAATATTCTCCCAGATATCATGGTTCACGTAAAAATTCAATTTTTTTTGTGTTTTTCGTTTGTTGATTTTGCAATTGTTCGCGAGTTTGAGCGCGCGTAGCGCGCGCGTCTTTCGGATCTCGCGATTCCCATCTCGTGTCTCGTGCTGCGCACTTGGTCGAAATTTTCCGAAACGGTAGAGAAGTTTTGTTGTCCAATTTTTTTCATATGCTGTGTACTTTTTCTATAAATTTGATTGTTTGATGTTTCATTTAATACGATTCAAACAAAAACCACGCGTCCGATCGGAAAAATTACAACAAATTTATAGATCTTTTTTGGGTGAACAACTTTTCTTTATCAATCTTCTGTATCAGCCTTCGTCATTTTTTCAAAAAGTTTATTATTTCATTTTTATTATTATTTTTCCTGATTGAGATGAAAACCACATATTCTGTTTGAAGAAATTGATAACACATTTAAAGTTATTTTCCTTGTAAAGAACTTCTGTCCATTTGATTTATCCTAAGCTTGTGACATTCGTCGGAAAGTTCAATTTTTTCCTTTTTGAAATTTTTCGATTTCTTGAGAAAATTCAAAAAGTTGTAAAGACCATCTTGTAGGGCTTCGAAAAAGAAACATTTTTTCTTTTATACTTTTCTTTCATATCTTTTGTAGCTCGGCTAAAAATTCTCATTTTTGTATATATATTCGAATTTTGAAATTGCATAACTCTGACAATTTTGTTTTCTTCAGAAAACATCATGGGGATAAGTTGTTCCACTTATTACTCACTACAGGAAGCTGTACTTACAATCATCAAATCTCGATGAAAAGGTCTCAAAAATTTTCAAAATGCTCGAACTTTTTGAATTTTTTCCCAAAATAGCTGACTAACGAACTTGACCGTCAGTTTCTAACACTGAAAGAGTGTACCGAAGGCCAATCAAATCGATTAGTTTTTTCGAAAGTTATCATGCTCACAGACTGACCTACATACGGACAGACAGACAGACAGACATACATACATACATACTTACATACATACATACATACATACATACATACATACATACATACATACATAAATACATACATACATACATACATACAT
>WSXT02116584.1:0-11058 GCA_011762715.2 Neuroterus valhalla | reverse complement strand
CATAATAAGCCTCCAAGCAATGCCTGACGTACTCAATCCTGTGGGATTTTTTCAAATCTCTGAAACCCCTACCGTCTACAGCCGGATTTTTAATTTGAAACGCTCGTCTTCGCCTGAACATCTGGTCAGAGGAGAGGGAAACTGCAGAAAACCAAAACTCCTGAGCACAGTCGATTATCGACAGACGAGTTTAGATGTAGGCATTTGATAGCATGGAATGCCTACACAGATCCTCGGCGTCAAATCTCCCGCTCGACAGTAATTAAACATGGTGAAAACACGTTTAAGCGAGAATCCCGAACAGTCACCCACCCGAGCGCTAACCGCGCCCAAACATGCTTGACCACACACACACACACACAAACACACAACCCTTATTATAAAGATCTATCACCACCGCCGCCGCTGCCGTGCAGTATGGCCTACTACCGAGGGTCTAGTAGAACACCGGTATTAATCCGGGGTCTACTACCGAGGGTTTAGTAGAACCCCGGTAGTAGTCCGGTGTCTACTACTGAGGGTTTAGTAGAACCCCGGTAGTAGTCCGGGGGTCTTATATTTATTATTATTATATTATTATATTATATTCATAAATATATTATTATAATTATTATAAATATTTATTTTTATATTTTTGAAAATACTTGTGTGTGTGTGTGTGTGTGTGTGCCATTCCTTTAGGAGACTGGTGCCCTCCTTAGTTTGAAAATTAACCAACAATAATTCGTTTACAGTGAGAAAGGGTTAACGAGTCGCGCTTACCCCGAAAGGGATTTGGCCTAATAATATAATAATAATAATAATAATAAAGACGAATTTTTAACTGAAATGATGAACCTCTAATTATAATAGTTCAATTTAAAAAAAAAATTAATTTTCAACACAAAATGGAATAGTGACATTTTTGTCCTAAAAAATCCATTGTATACCAAACATAAGAGTTTTCAACTACATGAATGTATGACTAAAATAAAAAATGTTCAACTGCGACTTGAATTGTTAACCGTAAAGAAGAATTTTTGAAAAAGAATATTAACTTCCGAAGAGAAAGATAATTTTCTGCCAAAAAATCGATTTTTCAACAAAATATGTGAAGTCCCATCAGAATGATTGAATTTTCAATTTGAAAAGACAAACTTTCATCGAATTGTCGAATTTTGAGCTGGAAAAGATCAATTCTTCGCTGAAAATGAAACATATAAATTTTCAGTTGAACAAATAGATTTTCAACCAAACTGATGAATTTTCAGGTATAGTGATGAATCTTCAAGGGGAATAGAAGTATTTCAGTCAAAAAGATGGATTTTTAACCATAATGATTGATTTCCACCAAAAAAAGCTACAAAAGGCTATAAAAAAAATAAATACTTGAACATTCACCAAAAAGAGATGAATTGATTTTTAACAGAGTAGTCACAATTTCAACCAGATGTGAATTTTGAATCAAAATAATGCAACTTTAACCTGAAAATTTAACCCCTCACAAACAAGTTAAAATTAAAAAAAAAGTAGTTGATTTTTAACTAAAGAAGGAGGAATTCGCAATGAACAATGTAAACAAGTTTTTTATCATAATTTAGAAATATTTCTTCTTCGGAATACTACTTCAAAGACTGCTTGAAGCACTGTCTTTATTTGAAATAAAGAAGTGGGGACTTTAAAATTGTGACGAATTTTGAAATGGAGGAACAATTTTTTTGAAATCCCTCTCTTCCTAATCCGAATCATAATTAGTAATAAAAGTTACCGTTCAATGTGAAAATTCCCTGTTCCAAGTGAAATTGTACTTCTTCACTGAAACTCCCTGCCCTGGAATAAAAACTATAATTATTTTCTGGAATTCCCTGTCCCAAGTCAGATAAATGAGAGAAAGAAATTAAAATGTGATCAATACTTTTTTTTTTTAATTAGGATAATAATTTTTTCCATGTTTGATCAATTACCAATTCGATTATCAAAGAGTCAGCTAGGAAAATCTCACAGAGCAATAACTTTTCAAGACATTTTTCTTATAATGGAAAAAAAGTTCAATTCTTCTCTTATGAAGTATAGATATATTGAAACATTTAGAGGATCAGATTAAAGGGACGTTACCTTCTTTGAATCAAATGATAAGATATCTTTTTGATCCATAAAAAGAAAGCGGTCACTTCTGGTATTTTTTCGGTAGAATTTTTAATGGTCTAGGTTGAGTCGTTTAAATTTCCGGTTTTTAAATTAAATTCCCTGTCATTTCCCGGTCTTTTCCGGTTTCACGGTCAAGTCGCCACCCTGAGTCTGCAGAAATTCATTTATATTAATTTGCATAGAATTCTCCAGTATTCTACAGTGTTCTATCCTCTTATCTCCGATCATTGCCTGGGAATGAAAAATGTAAAATCAGAGTTGTATCTCGATCAAGTTGTTGATACTGATAAGAAAATCGTTGAATAGGCTTAAGCTGATTGTAATTTATTTCTAAAGGGTGTAAAATAATCAGCGAAAATAGTAGGGTTTGAACCCAGTTGTTTACGTAAATTTCGATTAGTGTCAATATCGCTAGAGCAGTGTACGTTGGTGGACTAATACCACTCGATCAGCAACTCGCAAATCCAACACGTATAATGGCGATGGGAACACTTCCAGTGGAATAATCCTGTTGTCACGCGACACTACCCACTCACTGGTATCGATAAAATGGCATTAACAGAATACCCACCGTAATTTTTATCTTGTAGTTCAACGCATCTCGATATCATTAGTTCATTATTTACAAAATACTAATAATCCGTCGAGCAAAATTCTGCATACACTTTCAGAAGAATCGATCGAAATTAATTATACATGTGTGTCAAGTCATTTGCATATATATTAAATTATATGAAATATGTACCATCATGTTATAAAATAATTGAACATGTATATTGTTTAATAATTCTACAACATGAAGTTTTCTCCTCAAGGAAGCATTTCGCAGGCAGAAGGAGAAAAGTATATATATATATAACCTAGCAAACGTTTTTGTTTATCCTAATTCTACATGCCAAGAGCTTCAGTTTAAGCCATCCCTGGAAAAATTGGACTAAAAGAATAGCTTCCAGCATAGGCGTCTGGAAAACCAAATTTCTTCCGTTCCCTTATATTTTAAATACTGATAATAGAACACCATAATATATGAGCGGACGACAATATCTTTCCAGGAGTATACTTCGGTTCGTTAAAATCCATAACAAATTTCAACCCTCCAACACAAATATCCTAGAAGCTAGGAGTGGCTATAATGACGGACGGACGGATATCAGACAGTCGTGAAAGGGGTTTCCGGCGTTGCCTAGGAAACCCCGAAATTGAAAATGATACCACAAAATCCTCCGACTGAAATGTTATTCATAACTAAAGTGGAACGTAGGTGTAGAGTTTTTTTTTTAATTCAATGTATATCAATAGACTTGTATATGAAATATTCCATATAATCTCAGGGTGGCGATTTGGCGGACGCGATTTAGCATTCCCAGTCATTTCCTGGTTTTTCCCGGTAAAGTTTTCCAGGATTCCCGGTCAAATAAAAGTAACATATTTATATTTGCAAAACGCAAACATTTATCCTATTCATGATGTTAATTATCAACATTCTTTAACACAACAGATCAAACATTGAATAAAAATTTGATTTTGAAAAAAATACTCTAATTTTCACACAAAAAATAATTTTCTTATTAAACCGAGAAGATGAATTTTCAACTAAATTTTCATGAAAAATAAAAAGTATAGACCCAAATGCCAATATAAAAACTTCTATTTTACAATGTCTACACTGGGTCAATAAAAAAACCGAAGCCTTTCAAAAAAACCGCAAAGACATCATTTAACAAAATGATAAATATTTAACTGAAGCATTTCAATCTTTCAACCATAAACGTGAATATTCAAACAAGAGGATTAATTTTCAAATACAAAGATTATTTTTCTGCCAATAACTACAATTTTCAACAAAATAGTTGAACTACGAACTTAAAAATAATTATTTTCAACCGAAAATGGAACAGTATCATTTTTAGTTTAAAAAACCGATTTCAAACCAACAACAAGAGTTTTCGACTACAATAAAGAACCTTTAACTGAAAGAGTTACATTCTAGAACATATCAATTTATTTCTACTCGAGAAGATTAATTTTCAATAAAAATTTAAATACATGCTTAAATTTTTAATTCAGAAAAATTGAGTTTGAACCGAACAAATGAACTTTTAGCCACAACTATGAAATTCGCAAATGCAATAACTTAAATTTCTAGTTATGAACATTACTGATAACAAAATAAAACTAACTTTTGAACAAAAAGTTACATTTTTGAACAAAAGGACGAATTTTCACGGAAAATTGTAAATGTTCAACTGAAGTAGTTAAATTTAAAAGCAGAGAGACGAACTTTTAACTGAAATAATGGACCTTCAACGAGAATAGTTGAATTTCTTGCCAAAAATTACATTTCAACAAAAATATACAATTTTTCAACAAAACGATTGAATTTTGAACTATGAAAATAATAATTGCCAATCAAAAATGGAATAGTATCAATTTTGGCTTGGACATTCAAATATCAAACAAGAAAAATAACTTTCGAAAAAAAAGATAAATTTCTACCAAAAAATCGATTTTTCGGCAGAATATGTGAATTTCACACAGAATATTTGGATTTTTCATTCGAAACGTCAACTTTTTATCTTAATTGTTCAATTTTGAGCTAGAAAAGGTTAATTTTCCACTAAAAATGAAACAGTTGGATTCTCAGTTGAAGAAAATAATTTTTAACCAAACAGATGAATTTAAGGATAAAATCATGAATCTTCAACTGGGATGGATGTATTTTATGCAAAAACATTAATTTTCAACCATAGAGATCAATTTTCTACGAAGAAGGCAAATTTTCCACAGAAAACTTGAATTTTCGAAAAAAAAGTTTAATTTTAAATTTAAAAATAAATGTTCAAATAAATACTTATTTTCACCAAAAAAGATGATTTGATTTTTAAGAATGTACTTACACTTGCAATTAGAGGTGAGTGAATATTAAATTAAGATAATGTAACTTAAGAGAAAAATTTAGTTTCCAAAAAAAAAGTTCAACTTTTAATCCAGTAGTTGATTTTTGAACTAAAAAAGGATGAATTCGCAATAAATAATCTATCTATATTATAAGTCAGAAATATTTTTTCTTTTCTTCTTCAAAGTACCTTCTCAATTTAAAATATAGAAGAAGGGACTTTGAAATAAGAACGAATTCTGATTTGAAAGAGCGAATTTTTCAATTTCCTCTCCTGAATTCGAATCACAATTATTTTTAAAAGTTCATATAGGATAGATTATCAACTAAAAAGATAAATATTTAACTCAACACTTCAATTCATTAACCACGAAGGTGAATAATCAAACAAGAAGATTAATTTCAAAATAGAAAGAATTATTTTCTAGGAAAAAATATAATGTTTCAAGAAAAAAGTTGTATTTCAAAGGAAATAAATTATTATTTTCAAACAAAAATGGAACAGTAACATTTTTAGTTTGAGAAAAGTAATTTTAGACCCCTACCTTTAAACCTTTAAATTTAAACTTCTACTGAAGAAGATGAATTGTCAACATAATTTGATTACTCAAAGTTTAAGTTCAAAAAAAATGGATTTAACTAAACAAATAGATTTTTAACTGAAACTATGGAATTTCTAATTGGAGAAAGTTAAATTTTCAGATAAAAAAAAATTACTTATAGCAAAAAAAATCTGTCGAACAAATTATTACATTTATACACAAAATGATGAAGAATCAAATGAAATTGTAAATTTTTAAGTGATGTAGTTGGATTCTAAACCAGAAAGACAAATTTTTAACTGAAATGATGAACATTTTACTTAGAACAGATCAATTTTTGACCAAAAATAATTTTCACCCAAGCAATACAATTTTTTAAAAGAATGGTAGAAATTTGAACCTTAAAAATAAAAACATTCAAACAAAAATGGAATAGTGACATTTTTGGCTCAAAAAATTAATTATAAACCAAACATAAGAGTTTTTAACTAGATGAATGTTCGAATAAAATGAAAAATGTTCAACTGCATGACTTGAATTGTTAACCGTAAGGAAGAATTTTTGAAGAAGAATATTAACTTCCGAACAAACTTTCATCGAATTGACGAACTTTGAGCTGGAAAAGATCAATTCTTCACTAAAAATAAAACATATAAATTTTCAGATGAAGAAATGGATTTTCAACCAAACTGATGAATTTTCAGGTATAATAATGAATCTTCAAGGGTAATAGATGTTTTGTCGTCAAAAAGATGGATTTTTAACCATAAAGATTAATTTCCTCCAAAAAAGGCTACAAAGGGCTATAAAAAAAAAACTAAATACTTGAACATTCACCAAAAAGAGATGAATTGATTTTTAACAGAGTAGTTACAATTTTAACCAGAGGTTAATTTTGAATCGAAATAATGCAACTTGAATTTTAACCGTAAAGAAGAAGCTGTTGAATTTTTAGATATAATGATGAATCTTCGAATGAATAGATGTATTTAAAACAAAAAAATAACATTTTGACCATAAAGATTAATTTTCTACAAAAAGGCAACTTTTCCACGAAGTATATAAATTCTCGAAGAAACAGTATAATCTTCAAATTCAAAAATCAATGCTCAACTAAATACTTGAATTTTTCACCAAAAAAATATGAATTGATTTTTAACAAATTAGGTAAAAGGAACTTTGAAATTGTGACGAATTTTGAATTGGAGGAACGATTTTTTAAATTCTCCTCTTCTAAATCCGAATGATAATTCATTTAAAAAGTTCCCGTTCCATGTAAAAAATTCCTTGTTGCAAGTGAAATTATACTCCTAAACTGAAACTCCCTGTCCTAAAATGGAAAGTATAATTATTCTTTGAAATTCCCTGTCAAAAGTCAGATAAATGAGGAAGAGCAAATAAAACGTGTTTAATACATTTTTTTGAAATAATTGGAGATAATAATTCTAATTGTAGGTTTGGGCTATCATCAATTCGATAATCCAATTAGCGTCAGCTAAAAAAATCTCACAGAGCAACAAATTTGCAAAACGTTTTTCCTATAATGGAATAAAAATTCTTCCTCTCATGACATATGGATGCGTTCAAATATTTTGAGAATCAGATTAAAGGAACGTTACATTCTTCAAATTAAATTATAAGATATCTTTTTGGTCCATGGTAAGAAAGCAATCATTTCTCGTATTTTCACGGTAAAATCATTTTCTCGTTTTTGGATCCAGAATAAAAACGCACATTAAATATATATTCAAAATAGAAAACATTTCCAACAGTGAGCTTCATCGAAAAACTAAATGACCAGGGACTGTCTGGTAGTTGAAAAAATTGGTGTCATGAAAGGTATCCGCGTGCCAAAAGGCAAAAAACGAGACTTCCGCCAGAAGACGCCACTTTGAGAGCCACCTCGTCGAGAAAGCAAGTAGAAGGAAGCAAAAAAGTCCGACAGCGAAAATGGCTGAAAATAAGATGAATTGTAGTCGCTATAAGGATGTGAAAAAAAAATTAAAGAAAAGTTGATATAGAAAATAAAAAGAATATCAATAAACATCACTTTTCCAGCCAAAAAGCCTATACTACGTAATTTGCAGACGTCCAACAAAACAAAACCAGGGTGGCGATTCAGCGGACGATTTCCAATTCCCGGTCATTTTCCGCTTTTTCAAGGTCAAGTTTTCCAATTTTCCCGCTCAACTAGAAGTAACATATTTATATTTGTCGCAAAACGCTAAAATTAATTTTTATTCATGACGTTCATTCTAAACATTCCAAACTTATCGGGCAGATTTTTTTTCATAATTTTTTGTGCAATAAAAATGGGAATTTTCGATTTTTTGAGAAAATCCAAAAAGTTGTATTCACCAATTTTGTTATTATAAAAAAAAGTCATAGGGATAAATTATTTCATTTTTCACGTACTACTAGAAACCGTACTTACAATTTTTAAGTCTTGGAAAAAAGTAAAAAAAAATATTCAAAATGCTCCCCCCCCCCCCCCAGCCTTTGATTTTTCATCCACAATAGCTGCTTTACGACCTCCTCCTTTCTTTTCCGGGTTTGGAAAAGTGTGCCAAAGTACAATTCAATAAGATCATTCTTTCGGAAGTTATCGTGTATACAGACGACGACAACGACAGCAGACAGACACCAACGTGAAAACTACTTTTTCGGAATCAGGAGGTCTCAAAACGTGGAGATTTCATTAATTCCGCGAAAGTCAATTTTTACATAAAACCAATACCTTCTCATTATGATGAGAATGTAAAAAGAATCTGTAACTGAAGGAGTTCAGTTTTCAAACAGATAAATGAACTTTCACTGAAAAGGTAAATCGTTGAAGATGATTTTATTACTCAAATTTTGAAAAAAAAAATGTTTAACTAAACAAATAGATTTCCAACTGTAACTATGGAATTTTCCATTGGAATAAGTTAAATTTACAGTTGACAAAAAATTACTTGTAACACGAAAAACTAACTTTCAACCAAAAAGGAAACCCAGCTTTTTAAACAAATGATTACATTTTCACAAGAAATGATGAAGAATCAAATGAAATTGTAAATGTTCAACTGAAGTAGTTGAATTTTAAACCGGAAAGACGAATTTCGAATGCAATGAGGAACATTGAACTAGAATAGTTCAATGTGTGACAAAAAATTAATTTTCAACCAAAAAATACAATTTTTCAACAGAATGGTTGAAATTTGAACCATAAAAATAGAAATTTTCAAACAAAAATGGAAAAGTGACATTTTTGGATTGAAAACTTAATTCCAAACCAAACATTTCAACCAGAGGTGAATTCGGAACCGAAATAATGCAACTTTAACAAGAAAATTTGTTAGTCAACAAACAAGGGTAAATTTCAAATAAACAGTTGATTTTTTTACTCAAAAAGGATTAATTTTCAATGAACAATGTAAACAAGCTTTCTATCATGATAATTCAGAAATATTTCTCCTTCGGGATACTACTTCTACTCTAAAGACTGCTTGAAGTACTTTCATTATTAAAAATTAAGTTAAGGGGACTTGATGGTTGTGACGAATTTTGAATTGGAGGAACGATTTCTTAAAATTCCTCTCTTCTAAATCCGAATTATAATTAGTTTTAAAAGTTCCCTTTCCATGTAAAAAATTCCCTGTTCCAAGTAAAATTCTACTACTTCACTGGAACTCCCTGTCCTAAAAAAAACTATAATTATTTTCTGAAATTTCCTATCATCAATTCAATCATCAAATTTGATTCAGCTAAAAAAATTTCACAGAGAAACAAATCTGCAAAACGTTCTCCTTATAATGGAAAAAAGTTCTTCCTCTCATGACGTATGGATATATTTAAATATTTTGAGAATCAGAATAAAGGAACGTCACATTCTTTAAATCAAAGGATACGATCTCTTTTTGATTCATAAAAAGAAAGCTGTCATTTTTTGTATTTTTTCAGTAGAATTCTTAATAGTCAAGGTTGAGTCAAGTATATTCCCGGTTCCTAATTTAACTCCCGGTCATTTCCCGGTTTTTTCAGGTCAATAAAATTCCCGGTTTCCCGTTCAAGTCACCACCCTGAAAACAGTAAACGGGAAACCTGTGAGATAATACAAAAGATCTCAATCTCAAATCGAATGAACTATTGAAATAATGAAAGGCTTTATTCAAGATGCGAAACGCAGTAACGCGAATTCAAGACAGATTCGAGATCAATCAACGAGTGAATGTGATTCAAGTAGTGGAAATAATGACGTCGCGACGTCTAGTCTATCAAACGCCCTATTATTGTGGTAATCGCCCCGACATACCTTTGGGGTTGCAAGTACGTCATTTCCCAAACGATGAAAAAGTTGAAAACTTTGATTGTCAGAAGCGAAGATTTTAGTTCGAAATAAAATTCATCGCAGTTTGGCACAGAAATTTAGCGCTATTTGGCAAAGAAATTTCTTTGTTCAGAGACATCACACTTGCTCTCATTTCAGGTTTCACATTTTACTTCATATTTTTCACATTTCATTGCTTTTTTTTTTTGGTTTGATATACGTCCTATTTCAGGGGATTTAACAGCAAAAACAATGAAAATGTGAAGAATGAAATGTGGTGCATATAACAATTCGAATTGTTATTGTAAGGCTATTACAATAACAATTCGAATTGTTATTGTAAGGCTATTACAATAAATTGATAATAAAACTTATGTTATTTTCAAAGATTGTTCTATTTAGTTGAATTTGATATTCCTGATCATAAGGATACTTTTCGGTTGAAAATCGAGCTATTTTTTGGAAACTGGAATTTTCTTCTCTTTTAAGAAATTTACTTTTTGGTCTAAGCATTCAACAATTTTGTACAAAATTGAATTCTTTTCGTAGAAAATCCAAATATTATTTGAAAATTAATCTGTTGACATAAACTTTTGTTGTTGAAAATTTGTCTTTTTTGATCCTACATGCATTTGGTTGGAAGGAGGTTCATATTTCTGATCAAAAAGTTGAGTAATTTCATGAAAATTTCTCCTTTTGGTTCGAGAAATTTCTCAATTTGTTAGAGAATTCAATTCTTTTATTAATAATTGAACCATGAGAGTTTCAAGATAACCATTTTCCGTTAGTCAATTATCGATAAATTTTGAATTGTTCAACTTTTCAAATTTCCATCTGAGAAATTATTTTTTTCCTCGGAAGTCCACATTTTCGGGTGAATGAATAATTAAACTGTTTTGTACATTCATCGTCTTTTTGGCTTTAAAATTCAAAAAATTTGTTGAAATTTTTTTTTGTAGAACCTTTGAAGAATTTTCTTTCCCGATTGAGAATTTAAATTGTTGAATGAATGTTGAACCTCTCCATAAAGTTTTTTTTTCTTCGAAGATTTTTCTCTTTGATTGGAAATCTATATTTTCGGTAAAAATAATTCTTTTTGGTTAAAAATTTGGGTGTACTTCCGATTAAGGTCCACCTCCAAAATCTTTCATACTGCGTATACCTATGTATTTTGATGCGCTGAT
>WSXT02116573.1:0-11058 GCA_011762715.2 Neuroterus valhalla | reverse complement strand
TATGTGTTAAAGTTACACGCCTAATGCGGTCAGCACACTTTATGTGTGTTAAATGAACACACTTGGGTTTGCAGTGTTGATTTAATTATTGGATTAATTAAATTTGTTTTCATTCAAACTAAAATTTTTCCTTTTTAAATAATCATCATTATATTTTTGATGCACAATTCATATTTTCAGGTAGGAAATTCAACTCTTTGGTTGAAAGTTAAACTACTTTCTTTAATATTTAATTTTTGCGTTGAAGATCAATAATTTTAGTGGAAACTTAGAAATTCAAATTTCACTGAATGAATGTAGCTTTTTCGTTTTAATTAATTTTTCTTGAACATTGGAAAGCGACAAAATTAATTTACTTAAAACAATACAATACTACTATTAAAGTGGAAAGTGGGCAAAAAGTTAAAAATTTCAGAAAAAACCGCAATTTTCTATCATGAAGCAAAGAAAATATTATTATCAATGATAATGAATTATTACAACAATTATTTTTAACATGAAATTATTATTACTTTATTCGAATTGAAAAGTGATGAAAAGTTTAAATTTCAGGGAAAACCGCAAGTTTCTATCATTAAGCAAAGAAAATATTATCAGCAATGATAATACATTGTTTCAGCAATTATTTCAACATGAAATTATTATTAATTAATCTAATTGAAAAGTGATAAAAATTAAAAAATTTCAGGAAAAACCGCAAGTTTCTATCATGAACCTAAGAAAATATTATTAGCAATGATAATAAACTGTTTCAACAATTATTTTTTAACATGAAATTATTATAACTTCAATCAATTTGAAAAGTGATAAAAAGTTCAAAATTTCAGGGAAAACCGCAACTATATAATAGTGATCTAGGAAAAGATAGCTATAAACATTTAAAATTTGTTCGAAGAATTATTTTTGCTAAATGAAATAAAATAATTACACACTTCAAGTGAAAAGTGGACCAAAAGTTGGAAATTTCGGGAAAAACCGCAACTTTTTAGCTTTATCCTAAGAGAAAATTGTTATAATTATTAACAAATTTCCTAAACAATGATTTTCGATAATTTCAATTGATTATTACCTCGCTCTAACTGAAACGTCGAAAGTAAGTTAAAGAATGCAGAAAAAACTTTAACTTTCTAACCCTTTTCTAAGAGAAAATTGCTAAAAACAATAATAAATAGTTGAAATATTCTCAAGAAACACCTCATTATCAGCATGAAGTAGTGTTTTTGTATTTGGAACAATCTGCGTTGAAGAAACCGCAAAAAAATCATGATGAGCGCCAAAAAATTAATTTTTTGAACAAATTATTATTGTTAATAATCATTTTCTCTTACATAAGTGCTGAAAAGTTGCGGTATTTTCTAAACTCATAAGCTTTTTGTCCGCTATTCACTTACTGAGGTAATAATTAATGCGAGTTAACAAACATGCCTGTTCAAACAATTCTTTATTGTTTATAACCATTTTCTCTCCGATAAGCGCTAAAAAGTTGTGGTTTTTTCTGGAATGTTTAATTTTGCACTGAATGGAATTTGAATGACATTCAATGAGATCGAATTAGATTGAATTGATTAGATTTTTGTCTTGATTAAGTTGTTTTTTATTTATAATAATTTTTTTTATAAATTTAACCATCACATTTTTGATTAACAATTCATATTCTTAGGTAAAAATTCAACTCATTGGTTGAAAGTTGAACTACTTTCCTAAATATTCAATTCCGGCGTTAAAGATGAATAATTTTAGTGGAAAATCGGAATTCAAATTTTACTGAATGAATTCAGCTTCTTCGATTTAATGAATTTTTTTCAACATTTGAAAAATAATTCACCTAAAGCAATTCAATGCTATTTAAAATATGATCCCCTCTGATGTTTATTTATTATTTGTTCACAACTAGAGGTAAAGCGAAATTAAAGAGCAGATAGCCATAAACTATAATAATTTATTTAAACATTAATTTTGTTTAATCAAATCAAATATTAACTCACTTAAAATGAAAAGTGGGAAAAAAGCTAAAAATTTCAACAACAAAAAAAGCAAGTTTATATCATTAAGCAAAGAGAATATTATTAGCAATGATAATATTTTGTTATAACAATTATTTGTAAAATGAAATTATTATTACATTATTCTACTTGAAGAGTGATAAAAAGTTAAGAATTTCAGGGAAAACCGCAAGTTTCTATCATTAGGCAAAGAAAATATTATCAGCAATGATAATAAATTGTTTCAACAATTATTTTTAACATGAAATTATTATTACTCTAATCCAATTGAAAAGTGATAAAAAGTTAAAAATTTCAGGAAAAACTGCGACTATGTAATAGTTATCAAGGAGAAGATAGCCAAAAACATTTAGAATTTGTTCAAACAATCATTTTTGCTAAATGAAATAAAATAATTACACACTTCAAGTAAGAAGTGGACCAAAAGTTGAAAATTTCGGAAAAAACCGCAACTTTGTAGCTTTATTCTAATGTTATAATTATTAACAAATTTCCTAAACAATTATCTTTGATAATTTTGATTGATTATTACCTCGCTCTAACTGGAACGTCGAAAGTAAGTTGAAAATGCAGAAAAAAACCTTAACTTTCTAACACTTTTCTAAGAGAAAATTGCTAAAAACAATAATAAATAGTTGAAATGATTCCAATTAACATGTAATTATCAGCATGATGTAGTGCTTATGTATTCGAAACAATCTGCGTTAAAAAAACCACAAAAAAATCATAATTACCTCCAAAAACTGGAAAAACTTATTTTTATACTTATGGGGTTTTTTGGGACCCTATAAAACAGACTTATTATTGGGGTGATATTTGAAAAGTAATATTTTGTTTTTAAATGCATATATTTTTTTGTGGATTCAAACGAATTTCCGGGCCTTTTGCATAAAAATTCGAAAAAAAAATTTCCAATGCTTTTTCCGACCACTCCAATGAGCATCCTTATTTTTATAAAGAAATCTCTTTTCTAAGTTTTAAATGAAGTCGAGCTTTATTTTTACGTGACTAAAATTAATTCTTGTCGAAGGCAGATTATCAGCTCTAAAAATGGGCTGAAGATTACTCTGTTATTCTATAGGGGGTTAGATTAGAAATTAGAATAAAAGATTCATTATATAAGCTTTAGAATTTAGCCATAGAGTGTTTTGCTCTACTGCTCGTACATATAAATAAAGCAGGTTATACAAGGTCTCTACTATTTGATATAAATCAGTTAAAATAATTCCTATGTTCGGAATGCTGACTGTCGGTAATAGAAACCTGTCGATTGCTTATATGACCCGGACCAAGTACTAGTACTATAATAATTTACACTATATTTATAGCTACTATTGTGCACTCTAAAGGTGAACATAATTGCTAATGATAATAAAAATCTAAATTCTTTTAATTGATTGATTAGTTTAATACCTAATCCATAAGGCTTATCTGGAATGATCAATCAAAGTAATTTATCAACGGAATAATTAAGAAAGTATTGCAAATGCTTGAATGCAGTTTTATAGATTTTTGTTGCCCTTTTTATGAAAAGACAGTATTCAATTTCTCGTTGAATTGTATGATAAATTTTGATTGAAAGTTTGGTCCAAAAATGCATTACAAAAAATTTTTTCCGGATTTTTATGCAAAACGCCGGGAATTTGTTCAAATCCACAAAAAATAAGAGCATTTTTTTTGTTTTGAAAAAAAAATTATTTAGAGGTGGCGCAAGCCCCATGAAGTTTATAACACGTATTTCCCGTAGGAAAGAAGACGTTTTTGTAAATTTTATTCAGGATTCCCATTATTGGGTGAATCGAGTTAACAATTCACAATTTCTCTGCGCAATTAGTCACAGAATGCGAATAAAATATTACTTTTCAAATATCACTACCAAAAGTCTGTTTTGTAGGGTCCCAAAAAACCTCCATAGGTGAACAAATGGGTTTTCCGAGTTAATGGAGCTAATTATGATTTTTTTGCGGTTTTTGAATGCAGATGTTTCCAACACATGAAATACTACTTTATACTGATGATAAGATGTTTATTTAAATTGTTTAAACAATTTATTATTGTTTTTAGCAGTTTTCTCTTAGGAAAGGGTTAGAAGGTCAAGGTTTTTTCTAGTTTTTTCAAATTATTTTCAATATTTCAGTTGAAGCCAGTTATCAATCAAATAAATCTAACAAAAACAATTGTTTAAACAATTTCTTATTAATTATAACAATATTATCTTACAATAATTCTACAAAGTTAAGGTTTTTTTTTAAATTTTCAATTTTTTTGTCCACTTCTCACTTGAAGTAATTAATTATTCAATTAAATTTAGCAGAAATAACTGTTGAAACAAATCTTAAATGTTTATAGTTATCTTCTTCTAAATAATACTACATATTTGCGGGTTTTCCCTGAATTTTTTATTTTTTCACCACTTTTCAATTAGATTGAAGTAATAATTATTCTAGTTAAAAAAATCATTGTTTAAACAATTTATCATCATTGCTAGTAATATTTTCCTTGCTTCATGATGGAAACTTGCGGTTCTTTCTGAAATTTTGAGCTTTTTTCTCACTTTTCACTCGAAGTGAGTTAATATTTATTTAAACAAAAATAATTGTTTAAACAAAGTATTACTTCTCTATGGCTATCCTTTTTTCAACTTTGCTTCACGATTTTAGTTGTAAATAAATGATAAATAAAAAGTAGAGAGAATCATATTTTAGATAGTATTGTATTGCTCTCAGTTAATTGTTTTTTTTTTCATTTCCCAATGTTAAAAAAACATAACGAATCAATTGAAACGAAAAGGCTGAATTCATTCAGTGAAATTTGAATTTCGAATATTCTACTGAAATTATTGATCTTCAACGCAAAAATTGAATTTTTAAGAAATTGTTTCCACTTTCAAACAAAGATTCGAATTTTCGCCCTAAAAATATAATAGCTTATATTTAAAAAAAAACAATTTCAATAAATAAAAATAGATTCCTAAATTCAAAACAATCTTATTGAACCAACTATTGAATCAATTCAATCTAATTGAATTTCATTCCAATTCCATTCAGTGCAAACTTAAACATATCAGAAAAAACCCCAACTTACTAGCACTTATGTAAGAGAAAATTATTATAAACAATAATAAATTGTTTGAATAGGCATGTTTGTTAACTCGCAATAATTCTTACCTCAGTAAGTGGAAAGTGGACAAAAAGCTGATGAGTTTAGAAAAAACCGCAACTTTTCAGCACTTATGTAAGAGAAAATTATTATAAACAATAATAAATTGTTTGAATAGGCATGTTTGCTAACTCGCGATAATTATTACCTCAGTAAGTGAAAAGTGGACAAAAAGCTTACGAGTTAAAAAAAAACCGCCACTTCTTAGCACTTATCTAAGAGAAAATGATTATAAACAATAATAAATTGTTTAAATAAGCATGTTTGTAACCTCGCATTATTTATTACCTCAGTAAGTGAAAAGTGGACAAAAAGCTTATGAGTTTAGAAAAAATCGCAACTTTTTAGCACTTATCTAAAAGGAGTAATCCATAAACGATAATAATTTGTTTAAACAATTATTTTTGTTTAATTCAAATAAATATTTTCTCACTTCAAGCGAAAAGTGGGCAAAAAGTAAAATATTTCAGAAAAACCCGCAAGTTTCTGTCATTAGGCAGAGAAAATATTACAATTAATTATAATTAACAAAAAATTGTTTAGACAATTATTTTTGTAAACTTAATTTGATTATCACCTCGTTCTAACTGAAACGTTAAGAATGAGTTGAAAAATTTAGAAAAAACCTTGTTTTTCCAACACTTTATAAGAAAAAGTTGCTAAAAACTATAATAAATTGCGAAAACAATCTAAATAAATATGTAATTATCAGTATGAAGTAGTATTTTACGTATTTGAATCAATTTTCTTAAAAAAAAACCGCAAAAAAATCATAATTAGCGTCAAAAACTCAAAAAACACATTTTTTCACTTATGGAGATTTTTGAGACCCTATAAAACAGACTTATGGGGTCGATATTTGAAAAGTTATATTTTGTTCGCATTCTGTGACTAATTGTGAAGAGAAACGGTTAATTTCGAACTCGATTTACTTTTATTGAGAATTCTTATGGAAAATACTTGTTAAACTTTATGGGCCTTGCGCCAACTCTGAATATTCTTTTTTCTTCAAAAAAAAAAAAAAAAGAAATGCATTTACTTTTTCGTGGATTAGAGCAAATTTCCTGGTGTTTTGCATAAAAATTCCAACGAATTTCTTGGACCACCCTAATGAACGAGCTATCAAATTTCTATCGAGCTGTTTTTTAAATAAATTTAGCAATAAATTATCAAAACTAGAAAATCTCAAAGACATCTTAGAATAATTGATTTAATATATCACTCATTTTAAACTTATTTGAATCAAAATATAAGATCTGAGAAGAAGGATTTTCGGAATGAAAAATTATGCAATGATGGATCTGAATAGTATCTTATCTTGCATTAATATATTCAAGTGCTGACTGTCAAGTCAATTGATGTTAGAATAAATATATTTTTATATACAGCCTAGCAATATCATAGGCGCCCTGCAGCGCGCAAGGAACATTGCGCTGGTAATCAATTATATGGAAGTAAAGCGAAATTACTGTAATTACAATTTCAAGTTGTACACTCCAATAACTTCAACAAAGGAAAAGTATATTCTGTAAAGCATTGAGTTTGAAATATTCAATTAAGTACATTATTGAATATTATATAGTTGAATGCCGATTAATTATTTGCTGCATGGCTTTTTTCAGAGAGGAACAATTTTCCATCATTTCACAAATTTATTCGAAAAGAGGCTTCGAAGATGCGAGAACTACTCGCAAAGCTTTATGAACTTGAATTTTAATCTCCACCATTTTGGACGTTCAAATCTATATATATTTGACTACGAAGTATCTCGCCGTCCCGAATTCCGGGACGACTAGCCTATTTTTGTCATTTGGCTAATCATCCCGCGATAGAAAAACTCGCCAAGGATTTCGCGCGCCTTCAAGTGGGGAAAGTCAGACCCTCTGATTGGTTCGCTGCTCCTCTATTCCGCTTCCTAGGAATTCTGTAGTTCTAGGAATCCAGAACTGGTCTCAATTAATTACAAGTACTAGAAGATTTTGATCAATCTAATTTTATAATTGAAACATTTGACTGCAATAGTCGTTATGATATTGTATGTACCAAAATAGATCAATTCTCGACTAAATAGTTGAATTTTCTGCAAAAAGAATAAGAAAATTCAACCAATTCATTTAGTTGTATAATGAAAAAGAACAATTATCATGAAAGATGGCATGATTGAGAATTTAACAGGAAAAGATATTTTTTTTAAACAAAAAGTAGTTAAACTGAACCAAAAATACAAAATTTTCAACAAAACAGTTAAAGCCCCAACCAAAACCGAATAATTATTAACCAAACAGTTGCATTTCAAGGCCATAAAGACGAATTTTCTATGGAACTTTTAAGTTTTCAACCAAATCGTTACGTTTTCAATCAAAAAAGAAGAATTCTTGTCCAAACAGCGGCATTTTTGACAATTAAGATGAATCGAAAATCAACAATAAAAAAAACGAATTTTCAACACAACTGTTGGATGTCACAGCCACACAAAAAAAATGGATTTTCGGATCTAGAGGTCAGACCATGTTCACTATTCGTATTGGGATCGCTGAAAGCGAATCCGAAGTCCATTTTACCCCATCACATCAGGTTTTCGACATAACTTCAAAAGGGCTCCAGAGACACTCTAAAATGAAAAGTAATGCTGGCTGGACTGGTGGACCATATTCTATGTTTTTTGGGACACTGAAACCAAATCCGAACCTAATTTTATTCGATCACGTCAGGTTTTCGAGATAATCTCATTTCTAGGGGCCTATGGAGGCTTTTTGAGGTTATGTCAGAAATCTGACAAAAAACCTTGAAAAAACCTGATGTGATGGGGTAAAATGGACTCCGGATTCGCTTTCAGCGACCCCAAAAACATATAGTCAACATGGTCTGACCTCTAGATCCGAAAATCCATTTTTTTTTGTGTTTCTGTGTTTTTAATGAAATGGGTTAGTTTTCAACCAAGGACAGAAATTTCCAAGAAAATGTTGACTTGCAGACCAGAAAAGATTTCTCAGTCAAAAAAGAACAAAAAATTCTACATACTTGTATAATTTTCATGCTAAAAGAAAAAATTTCTTACACAAAGTAGATAATTTAATCATCCCCTTTTTCAAGTTCCATAGGGGGTGGAAGTCAACGCTGTGACTGATCACAGAAATAATCTAGATCACACACCTTCCCCTTTTTCCAAGTCTGGTGGAGACGGAAAGTCAACGCTGTGACTGGTCATAGGGATAATGCAGGTGACACTTCCTCTCCCTTTTCCCAAGTGTCATGTAGGCAGAAGTCACCCCTATGACTGTTCATAAGAAATAATGTAGGTTACACGCCCCCCCCCCTTCCCCAAGTCTCCTGAGGGTGGGAAGTCACTGCTGTGACTAGCCATAAAAAATAATGTAGGTAGCACACCTTTCTCTTTTCCCAAGTCCGGTGGGGGCGGAAAGTCACCGCTGTGACTGGGCATTGAAATAATGTAGGTCACATACCTCCCCCCTTTCTCAAGTCTGATGGGGACGGGAAGCCACCGCTGTGACTAGTTATAAAAAAAAGTAGAGCGGTCGCAGGACCGCCAACAGAAGCTTTGCTCTTTCGCGTTAAGAGAAAAACATAAATTTGATTTTTTATTCATTCATCGATTGGGAGAAAACAGCTATCGGTGATTGAGCTGCGTGAACATCAGCATTTCTTATTAGTACATGCTGATTCACGCTACTTTCAGACGAATCACTATCAGATCTATTCATTATAAATGCCTTTACTCGCGCGCAACGTGCAAGTCCGTGTTCAATACACACACGCGGCGCGCCGAGTTAGTGCCTTGTCTCTAGCACGAGTGGAGACGGGCGAAAGGAGGAGAAATGTGAGAACGGAAAGAGTCGCAGCAAGAACTGTCGCAGAATCTACTGTACGTATACTACACCGGCCTTCAGAACAGGAGGGAGGGAGAAAGAGAGAGGGGGGAATATAACTGCGTTGGTGCCATGCTACAGACATTTTCAGTCGCATTTTTCGTGATGCGGACGGGGTGTTCTCGTTTTTCGCAGTTAGGTGGCCTCGCTCAGAGTATACGTATACCCTGTTTAAAGAAGCAGAGCTTCAAAAATGTAAGTCCTTGATATAAGTCCTCTTTTTCACGTCTCGTGTGGGCAGAATTTCAATTTTATAAACCTTGATTGCATTCTCATAACTTTTCCGCATGACTAGCCAACTTGTGAAAATAGATTAGTCTTCTCATTTCTGTGCACTCAAAAGGGGTAAAATTCATAATAATTATATTTTTTTTTTTGGATGATCAGCAGAGTGATGATACTAGGTTAGTCGTCCCGAATTTCGGGATGACAAGCGAAAATTGAGGATATGGCTAGTCGTCCGGAAATTCGGGACGAGTAAACGCAGCCATTTGCCTATCAAGAAAATTTTACATCGTTTTTCCATTCGACAAAAATTACCCTCAGAAAAATTATTGATTCAGGCTTATAATCCAAAAGTTCGAAATCCTACAATCCTCCGCTAATTTGAATGACAAACTATGAAATTTTGGTAATTTCTGACTTAATTTAGTTATTTAATACTTTTATTTCGTTTGGAAATTTTGAAGATTCCAAACAGATTAAGGTGAATTCAATATATTATCAATTGAACAAGATTTCTTGTTACAATTAGTTCTGAATATTGATTAATAAAATAAACCTAGCTTCCGATTCAAGGGAATTGATTAAAAGAAAGAAAGTATACACTTTTCTAACATTGAATTTGAAATTTTAGAATTTGTAAAGTTTTGAAATTGGAATAATTAGGATATTCATCATTTTAAAGTCAATATAGAAACGCTTGATTTCTACATCTTATAATTCGAACGTATTTAATCCCGAAACTTTAATACTAATCTGAAAATAATGACATTTCATTCCAATAAAAAATTGTCCAATTCTAAGTTTTGAGTTGAAAATTATTGAATTTCAAGCATTCTATTTGTTATTCCTAATTTCTTATTTTAAATTGTACAATTTAACAAATTTTATTTTTATCACGTTCAACTTAAATATTTTGATATGATTTACTTTAAAATTTGAAATATGCTATTCCAAACTTTGAATAAAAAATATTATAAAAACTTGAACGCTGTTAGCCATTTTTTTTTAAATTTATAATTTTTCTAGAGGAATTAACTGGAACTTTTTCAATTTAAAATTAAAAAAGCCCCAAATGCGTATTATCCTATATTAAACTTTAAACTAGAATCTCATGATGCAGTATACGCCACTTGCCATAAGGATGATTTTATACCTGAATCCACGTATGAGATGACTCTTGTGACATTAAAATTCTTCCAACTTTTAATTGTTCCTTTTTCAAATTTAAACTTAAATTTATTGAATATTCGAAGGTCATGATTTAAAATTTACTCCTTAATTCCATGGTTTATTGAAAATTTGTGGGCTTTGACAATTCTTCAGCCCAATGTCTTCAATATGAAAATAAAATAATTGATAAATCACTATAACTTTAGTTTCAATTGGGATTAAACAATTTTCAGAATGTGTTTCGAAACAAAAAACTGCTAACGTATTCAAAATATTATTTGTAATTGAATTGATCGCAAAAGAGTGCATATATTATCAATTGAATATTATATATCATTTTACAGTTACGTATCTCTAAATTTTAAATTGTAATCCAATCACTTTGAAATGATGGGGATGGAAAACAAAAGCAATACTGTGAACCAACTTCATAATAGGAATAATGGAAGTGTGAAAAGAATCATGAACTAAGCCGCATTCAGTTGGTGATTACTATTTAAAATAAAAAAATATGCCCTCTGCGCGGGCACATTCTCATAGCGCGCTGCGCGCGCGGCTCGCTTCGCTGGCAAGTTTGAGCGCGCCTACGGCGCGCGTTATTCGGATCTCGCGCT